>JAMPIV010016026.1:0-73661 GCA_024509875.1 Oreohelix idahoensis
CTGCGACGATTTGAAATGCTCTTTCTTTCAAGTCAAGTTATCGGGTGTTGGAAAATGGGCCCACTTCTGGCCATCTAGTACAACATGTCCACCGAATAACATTTTACATAATACAAACTGATTCCTCGTGAGTGAGGGGCTCCCAGCGTAACTATGTCGACCCTAAATTACTATCACCCTGGGCCTGGATACGTTTAAAACTTCTTCCGAGTAAAAGGGAATGTCCGCCCAGTTCCGCACCGGATACGTAAGGTGCTGTCATGGACCGAGGACACACTTCCTTCGACTTTCCTCATACTGGCAATACCCATCTGTCTTGAAAAATTTAACCATTACCTTCACTCCTAAAACTAATAATCATTACTTTTCATCTCGCCCACTCTCATATTACCTTCATGACAATCTCTAATACCCCCAAAGACAAACAAGTAACTAAAACTCTACAACTTTCTCTTCCCAACCTCTCTTCAAAACGAGCAACAAACAAAAAACTCTTCACAACACCGAAAAAGCACGCAATCCTTCTAGACTCATTAAAACTAATGACAAACAGAGCAGAGCAATACAAAAACAACTCTCCACTCTTACATGTCCTCTCTACAAACAAAAACTCTCAACTCACAAAAAATCTCACTAAATACCTACTCATAACAAACGAGGCTTAGGAACCCGCTACATAAACAAAAACAAACTATAAACGCAACACAAGTTCGCAACTTTCTGTCCTAAAACAAACATAAAACGAGCGAGGTGTACGTTCAATAAAGTCACAGATATATCTCTCGCTTTCTCTGATCTCGCTACCCAATGTCTCTATTTTTAGATCTCCGAACTGATCGGTAGCTGGCCCAAAGTAAGAAATGGTAGAGCCGGCAAGAACATCTGCGCTCTCAACTCCTCCTCTCACGTCACCCGACTTCGCGTTGTATACGTGAAAATCCCCACATGAACCAGGCGTATGTGGGAGTACGTGAGCCCATGGTTGCAAGATAAATTCTAAACTAAACTCTCAATGTGGCCCAAATTCTAACTCTCAGACTCTCCCATGTCTAGTCTGATATGTCTGTCGTAGAGCCTTAACTCCAATATTGGACTTTTTCGGGAATCAAAAGAAACAGAACGGACAAAGAATTTTGTGCAATCGAATAGGACACTGTCAAAGTGTTGTAACATTATACGCACTAGTACACCATTCATATCTCAATCAGTGAATTGCGAACTATGATAAACAAGGAGAATACTTCCATTTCAAGTCCGCTTGCGAACCCAAGTAATCCGCAAATTTGTGAGTCTGTGTTCTCTCTTATTAGGAGGCTCTACAGTAAATGCGTCGACGCCAGGCAGATAGTTAACTAGGGTCATCCAAAAAAACAACCTTTTTTACTTGTAAAAATCAAAAGAGAACGTGCCGGAGACTGCTGGACCCTTGTTTATCTGTGCCACGATACGATCAGATTTTTTTCTTACATCCACAATCGAACAATTGAGTCTATTTCCTGTATGAGTGACACTTTTACGATAAAAGATCCCCATGTAAATGGACAGAGCGCGCGATCATCTTGCACACTACACATGTACCCTAAGCCCCCTTCGGGATGTTCGATGACGGTCTGAGGCATATTCTTGCACAGCCTGAGGCTAATCGTATAACTGCATTGCGCTTCTAAGATTATGGTTATTCCCAAGCAAATATAGAGCGCGGCTCGTGGGAGGTACACTCTTAATGCCGTTATACCGACCCAGACGATAAGCATCCGCAATAGGATTCGGAGCAGACAACGCTTGGACTCTCCCGTAAAGAAGTGAGTAGCTATACGGATGATAGCGGTAGAGTATTTTTTTCCCACTGTGCCACCCAAATGTTACACATTTGAATCACTCTTTCCAGTGGCACATGACAAGGATCTACAAGAGATCGTCCTAACCCAATAGTGGTACATCCCAGAATCAAAGAGGACTGAGACTGAATTCATTATTCATTAGACCCCTATGTAGAAATAAGGAGATCCTCCCCGTCAATGAGCCGCTGCGGCAGGAAGCAGTCATATGAAGCAGCGGATGGACACCGTGCACCAGACAACTCAAGGCGGATATGCGATTAGCTAGGATCATCAAAATAGACAACAGTGGATGCACTCAGAGGGCATGGAGATGCTCTCACCAAAATCAAAGGACAGAACAAGAACTAGCACTCACAAAATCCCACAGCGCTAGGATTCACCTACATCGATTTCTTCTGGATTCTCATACTACTAACAATCCTGTGACTCTTGTTCAGCACCAGTTATTAGATGACATGACTGTTATACTATTCGATCTCTTCACCCTCGATTTTTATTTGCCTTTCTGGAATTATGGCAATTACCCCCCTATAGCTATTAATATTTTTTTATGGACTTCTTGAGACCGCAGAGTTTTCTTGCACTACACATTGTGATTTAACCCCTTGAATCTCTGACATGAAATAAATCTTCTAGGCTCGCGATGCTCTCTTGCTTATTCGGATATCCTGATAGAATTATTGCGAGAAGATAGTTTATGTATTCTGCTACACACCCTTCCCTTTTAATGTTCTTATCCAGAAATTTGTTGGAACCATAATTATGAGGGCTAATTCAGCGTCTGATCTCTATTCCAATCTCTCTCTCTGAAGACGAGAGCTCTTGGCATAGAAACACACACAGTTGAATCTCCTGTCAAAGTTACGCTTACTTTTCTTAACGACGTGCGCTGAGTACCCTTTAACTTTACCTCCGAGAAATAGAATTGTAGGGAGGTCCGCATACAAGCCACCGGTAATGAACACAACACCTTCTTATAATATCTGTTAGTTGCTAACAAACAGTACTTACGTTGGTGACATGACATGCAGTGACATATGACATAACTAATATATGTTCCATCTCAGCTTTTATGCTCACTTAGATTTAAGGCTTTACGTTCGATTGTAATAAAAGCCAAGACACACAACAGACTCATTGAACAGACTGACGCATTCACGTTTGTCTCTACAAGAGCAACATACAAGTCCACCGCTTGAGCTCGAACTCAAAAGTATGCTAAGCTCTTAGACAATACCAACTCTATCCATACTAGTAGAAACGTCAGTAGGGCACGTACTCTTCATCCTCTACTGAAAGTCCGAGAAGACAATCATACATCAGATTCTGGTAACATAGTCTTAATAAAAAACGAATGACACGGTAACATCATCATCTTTAAAAAGCTGAACATGAGACACACAAACTTCTTTTCAATATAGGACTGCTACTATGACACAACTTTTCACATGTCTGTTCATAGTCGCCTTTCCATTTTCTTCTCTATTGCCATTTATAATATCATAATGGTCCCCTTTAAGTGTAATTGCGAAGTTCATTCAACAGGTTTTTGGTCTACAACAAACATATTGTTGGCCTTCATCTGACTTTATATGGTTATCAACACACAATAAGTTCTACAGTCTTTCTCTCTACACTAGACACAACCGGGATAACGTATCTATCTGTCATCTATTTCGTATGTGATTAAAATGAAGAAGTTTAATCTTATCAACACATGACTTTTTGTGAGCTCGAATACTAAAGGTCGATTGAAAACTTCCCACTATAAATAGTCCGTAATATTCATTTTCCAAACTTTCTTCTATTTCTATCAATACATAAGCCCCAAGAGTCCTTTCTTCTTCCCATCTCACAGATATCTCTTCTCGAATGCTTTTTCTATCCCTCTTCGTACTACTGCAAGTTCTTCTCATCTTGATGCTACTTTTCTATCTTCAACGGTTCCCTACACATTCGCGAATGCTTTGTATTTTGTCTCTAATTATCTCATACTCTTCCCAACTTCTCTGTCTAGTTGCGGCTTGAATCTTTTTTCCTCTTCAGCCTTTTGTGCTTTGTGGCATATTGAAAGCAAAGCCGCCAAATAACATCTGTCCCTCCACCTCCAATTTCTCCATCAGTTCACATTTACCAGAGCACACGGCTATCCCTTGCTCACGTACTTAAAGTAATCTCAAATTGATAAGATACTCATACACTCTCCCTACAAATAGTGCTGTCAATAATAAAACGATAACACTCACTGACAATATATCAACCACAAAGTTTCTAATACTTTTAAATCCTCCAAACCACAGTGGGGAGCATGAACGCCTTTTAATAAAAATGAACAAAATCTAAGTCAATTGTATCTTACACCACCCTTTATTTTATTAAAAGTCACCAGCTAGATCAGCTCAAGTAATATAATTTTGCATTTTTCAGTATAAATAATATACAATGATCAACGTATTACACAAACATTTACAACGACTAACTGCTAAAACATAATCAAACAATATCCAAACAGAACACATCGATAACAGGATAATACGATAAGACTAAAGACTAGCAAATACTTAAAAAAGCAAATAACAAACTCATAAAATAACTCCTAAACAAGACGAAAACATCATTCGCAATAGTAGGTATCAATGTCGCCGCCAACAAAGTACAAGCTTATCCTTAAAGAAACACTACAATCAAATAGTTGTGAAAAGGAATCACAGATGATAACTATAACTGCAAAACTGCAACCAAAAAGACTAACAGGGGGAATTTGGATATAGGGGAATGGGGGGGGGGGGGGGGGCGTTAGTACCCTATACAGATGAAAGGACTCCTGCAATAAATGTCGGCATAGGGGTAATTACTGAGGGGCCAACAGGATCCGGTCCAGAGATAGTACCTCTATTTCCAAAAGAATGAACGTTCAGCTTACAACTTCTCCTTCGTCAAGATCATAACATGAATTGACAACGACGTGGAAAACTTGATTGTGAATTTTCCAAAATCTTTGCATATCTCTGTCTCTGCGACAACGTCCTTCACGCACATCTTCAACCACGCATTTACTAGGATTAAACTTATGACAAACTCCATCTTTTGGCAACTGCTTGCTTGCTTGGCTAGTATTCGATTGGAAACTGTTTCACACATAGCAAAAGCTTGTTGGTTTGGTTTAGTTTTAACTAAGTTAACCTTCGAAAAAACACTCTGTCGACGAATGCCGAGGTAGTGAGGTAGTTGCCTTAAGCGTGCACACGAGGTCAGCCAAAACATCAAATTTCTTCTGGTTATTAGCATCTGTTACTTGTTACAGTCCAGCCAGAATGTGGGGCGGAATCCTCATCCCACTAGATGTCCAAGATCTTTTCGGTACGATGCCAGTTCTCGCCATTGATCAGACAGACGATCAAGGCTCTCTCTGAAACAACTGTTTAAACTGCGCTGCTAAGATTGGTAGGTGGTTGCTGGCAGCATTTTCCACAAAGTGCAAATGAATGACAAACACAGCCGAGAACAAAGACATGGCGGAATCTCTTTCTTCAAGCTGTGCCTGTAAACCACTTGCAGTCCCCCATCATAGTGGCACAGTTGTCTGCAGCAAAACCAATGACGTTACTAAGCGGGATTTCATGTGCGTGCTCAACAATTTCTTAACAGTTGTTAAACCATGCCAAGACCAGTCCCATCCTCTACCTCATGAGGGTCTAACAGTGAATCAACTATTTTTCTTGTTTTTGTGTCATACAGAATCGCACAACGACTGCCAAACATCTGGTTCGTAGAAATATCAGTACCTCTCATCAACGAGATATAGAAAATTTCAGATTTCTGCAAATGTTTATAAACTTCAAGCCGCTCACAAATGAGCAATGCCGTACTCGACTCCATCACATAGGCAGCCTTGGTGCGCTTCAGTGACATATTTTGAGCAATTGTGCTGTCTGGAAATATCCTGCTTGCAACATTCAATCAATGAACCAGCTTGCGAAAACGGAGTATTATGTTTCTGCCCATAAAAGCCGACAACAGTATCTCCGCTTTCGCAATTTTATCTTGGAGACAGGGCTCTTTTGGTTTGATGAAAAACTTGTAATAGCTTTTTTTCCCCAACACAATGTATATGCCAGTTTGAGCTGATGTAAACGAGTTAAAAAAACAACGTCATTGACGTGGTTAAAAACAAGAATTAAATTTAAGTGGAATAAAAAATAGATAGCACATAATGTTTGACATTTATAATTATAATACAAATATAATGTATAATGCTCAGTGCAACAGAATATACATAAATTGTAAATGCCAAATTGTCAAATATACCCAGATTAATGCAGATTTTGGAAAAAAATTACCCAGATACCCAACGGAAGCCCAAAAAACCCAGAATCTAGTAAGAAATACCCAGCAGTGTGGCATCACTTTGATGGGCAATAGTCTTCTGTCGAACCACATCATGCGTTGGACTTAAATATGTGATTCGCCCTCCATGTGACTGCCTTGGTTGCAACTTACACTACAGATCTATCTTTCGTACTTCTGTTACTTAAATATGTTTCCTACAATGCATTTCATATTCCGGTACGTTGTTTTTCCTGGTGTTATTCTGTTCTATATTTATGTGCGGGAATTTTCATGGGGAGAGGGGGGGGGGGGGGGGGGGGGGGTCTGATTTTTATTAGTTGGGGGTGCTTTTGGGGGGGGGGGGGGCGGGGGGGGGTCCCTGGCTTTCCTGCCTAGTAAGACTGATGCCTGTTCATTTGCCCACACTTATTAACCCCACATCCCATTTGGAAACTTGCGTAGCAATCTATTTAAAGCATGATAAACCTCTTTATAATTATTCTACCACCTGGTGGTAGCTCTGTTTTCTTTCGCTTGAATGAAGTATCCAATAAAGCCCCATACTTAATTGCATCTAGAATTTCGAGATCCTTATAGAAAAATCAATCCGCTCAATAATGTTTTGTCTACGTTGGCTTTATATGTTGTGCCTTAGTCTATGAGAGATTTTACGTGTACCTGTAGTCAGTGTTGTATTTATTGTGTACCTTTAGTCTATGATTGGATTTATCTGAACTTTAGCCTATGTTGTTTTTGATTTTATACCTAATCTATGTTGAAATTAATCTGTCCTGTAGTCAATGCTGTATGTTATTTGTACTTTAGTCTATGATGGCTTTATTAGTACTTGAGTCAATGCTGGATTTATTTGGTCTAGGAAGGATTCAATTTGCACCTTTGCCCATGTTGAAATCTATTTGTATCTTAGGTCTATGTTGAAACATATTGTGTACCTTAGTCTATGTTGGAAATGATTTATGTGTTACTTTAATCAATGACGTAACTAGGGTTGATGGTGCCCAGGGGCAAATAATAAAATAGCGCCCCCTAAAAAAACTATTCTTTAAAATTCTGGCTGAATTCTTATATTTGTACTCAAAACTGGTTTACTCGTTATAATGCCGGTTACAAAATAATACGAGTAAAAACGAAAAATACACTTTTAATTGATTTGTAAAAAAATGGAACTTATACTGTTGCCAATAATATATTTTAATTACTGTAAAACCACGTACTTATTTCTTCACGTTCGTTCTATGCCTTTTTCATTTTAGAAATTTCAAAAGCTACCAGTGCGTGATATAACCAATTTATTACTGGTATTTTAGAAGAAATATGAATCTGTAAACCAACAGGCGTAGATCTGCTTTTACTTCTTTAGCTCTTTTCATTAAAAGTAATTACATGCGGCGCGTTTTTTTGCCTTTCGCAAATCCTCACTTTTCATCACCAATATATTTCTTCTTTTATTGCATTTCTCACGATTCTTTTTTTTTTTTTTTCCGTGATAATTGTTAACTGCGTGTTGGACACGTGACTTCTCGCCGAGATTTACAGTTCAGCGCTCTTCAAATTTGATGGTCTCTAAATTTCTTTGGCAACGTTATAAATATTGGTTTTTTATGAGATTTGCCAGCTGTGTATCCACTGTTGTGGATATTCATTGAACAGATTTTTGTTATTATTTATTTTCCAAATTATCCTACAGACAAGCTCATGCTTCCCAGCTGTTGTATAATGTGGTTCAGGGTCTTTGCCTTTCGTCGTGTGACCTAGAGAGCATCCCCAAACGTTCTGCCGCATGGGATTGGTGATCTTTCGCAAGGTGTCTTGAATATTTAATTCCTAACGTTCGTCTTCATAAGTTCAAAATGTATTATGTCAGTTTATAGTTCTCTTCTCTTCAACCTTAAATCTCGTATTTTCCTTCTTTAAATTTTGAGGTTGTTTCGTGTTCTTGTGCTCTTAACTCATCTATTTACTTGTACACATATTTTTGCATCTTTACCGTAGGAGCTCTTCGAAGTCTCCGCACCTCTGGTTTCGCCAGGCATCTTTTGGCTGGCTTGGTTGTGCGCTTTTGTTTTTTTTGTTTTTTTTTTCTTTATTTAAATACTAGCAAGTAGCTCGCCAAAACATGGAGGAAAATAAATTGTGTGTTGTTCTCTTACTGTTGCATGTCCTGATGACAGCACTAATTCTCCTGTGACCATTTCGTTGCTTTCCATTCTAATTACAACTTCATTCAACTTTTTATAGTCAAACATATTCTGACTTATGGTCAATGGCCAGTGCATCATGAAAAAATATAAATGCATACGTGCTCTTGAAATGAATGTTCAGTTAGCTTTTCACGGTGCAATGCTCGCTTTTTCCGTACTTTATATAAGTTGGCGAGATTGTGTTAATGTTCGTTTCACTTAGGCAATTAGTTGTATAAGGATTACTTTGTTGATAATATTTGAATTTTTCGTTGTGAGTGGTTTTACGACAACCAATAGTCTGTCATGTGACACATATGAGCACTTGTTTTTCCACTATGAAAACTCACCCACTTTTCGGGTAACTATTTTGCGTCTCTTTATTGGATATTCCTTAGTAATATGTTTTGGGCAGAAAGCTTCATTAACAGCACCTTTATTAAATTGTTTTCCGCAGGTAAGCAAACATTATATTATGCTTTGTTCTTTTAATATATCAGGCACTTGTATAAGTACAAAACCCTGTTCTAGTTTTTTTTATTGAATCAGTCAATACCCGTAAGCTCCCCAAGGAGCATAGACCTTCAACAAACACATGCCACGCCCTCCTACCACGTGCGTGTTAGCGCAAGGTCTTTCCACGTTTTCCTCATCATTTTCATTTGTCTCCAGTCCTCTTCTCCGTTTGTTCTTCTATCTGCCTTTACGGCTCTAACCATGTGGATTCCAGAATAAAGACTGTTGTGTAATGCTATCAACAGGTTTCCTCAATGTCTGTCCAATCCATCGCCAGCGTCCTCTTCTGAATTCTTGTTCCATCGTTATTTGTCTGGTTCGTGTCACATTTTCCACATAAGTGTTCTTGTCATGCCCTTTCTATCTGTCTATTCTAAGCAAGCATCCACTTATGAAAGTTTCTGATTGTTGTTTTCTTCTTCTTCTTCGTACACTTTCAGACGTCAATTTGAATGTGTTCAAAGAAAGCAGTAGTCAGCTTCAGGCTATTTCTATTTCCATAGAGCTTTTCCAGAATGGAACTGGTGGCGGCCACATGTACTTTCTCTGTTCCTCATATGTTGAGCATCTTTGAAACAGATGTTCAGCAGTCATTGTATTGGTGCCACGGTCACACTCATCGGTAGTTCCTATCTTTAGCTTGTTGAATAGTTGGTATCCTAATCTGTTGTGGCCCGTACAGAGACTGAAGATTATCATTTGTTCTCATCTGCTGAGCTGGTAACGTGCATCATTTTATGTGTGGCCTGGGTGTTCTGCTTTCCATTTTTTTCCTGTATCTGCTTCTGATAAAACTCTTTGCATCTTCGAATGTTATACTTGTATCAGGCTGAAGTAGCTTTTCACCTTCTTTTGCTAGTCTGTCAGCTTCTTCATTGCCGGAGATGGTGCAGTTAGATGGGATCCACTGTACTACAACTCGTTTGAATTGCTGGCCCAGTTTGTGGAGTACTACTCTTAGGGCATCCAGGTCAGCATTGTTCTGGCTCTTCGGCGTTGCAATTACTGACAACGCATCTGTAAAGAAAGCAACTTGTTTCTCGGTGCTTTCCTCTATCATTCTGACCTCTGCTGCAGTCTTCAAGGTCTTTACCTCTGCTCTGAAGTTACTTTAGAATTTTCCTGTTGCCATTATTATTCCCTTTTTGTGTACCAGTGCTTGAGTTCAGCAACACTCCTCGACCTCCATCTTCTGTTGCATTTGTTGCTGATCCATCTGTGAAGGCATAGGTCTAGGTGTTGCTTGGGTAATGTTTCTCTTTGTATTCTATGGGTATGGCTCTTTTCTCTGTTGCAGTCTGGCTCTTCTTTCTCTCAATACCAGAGATTTTTACTATCATTTTTGTGGTCACTATGCGTAAGTCGCATATGACGTTGCTTTGTTTGGCTTAGCGACATTATTATTATGGATGTTCCCACTCTGTGGACCAGACGTGCTTACTGCATGCCCTGCAGTTTTTGGATAGTGTTTCTGTACGGAACTCAAGTGTGGATAAAGGATAGAAGATAATCACTGTGTTTTACGAATGATATAGTATGGAAATATTGCATACGTGATTTATGTGATGCATCAGTGTAATCGAGATTAAATGTTTACGTGAACGACAAGGAGTTTGATTACAGTCCATTCTGTTGACACGATTTGATGCCGCTTCTGTGTTGAATATTTGATGCCGCTTCTGTGTTGAGTATTTGATGCCGCTTCTATGTTGAATATTTGATGCCGCTTCTATGTTGAGTATTTGATGCCGCTTCTGTGTTGAATATTTGATGCCGCTTCTGTGTTGAATATTTGATGCCGCTTCTGTGTTGAATATTTGATGCCGCTTCTGTGTTGAATATTTGATGCCGCTTCTGTGTTGAATATTTGATGCCGCTTCTGTGTTGAATATTTGATGCCGCTTCTGTGTTGAATATTTGATGCCGCTTCTGTGTTGAATATTTGATGCCGCTTCTGTGTTGAATATTTGATGCCGATTCTGTGTTGAATAGTTCATGCCGCTTCAGTGTTGAATATTTGATGCCGCTTCAGTGTTGAATATTTGATGCCGCTTCTGTGTTGAATATTTGATGCCGCTTCTGTGTTGAATATTTGATGCCACTTCTGTGTTGAATATTTGATGCCGCTTCTGTGTTGAATATTTGATAGTTTCATTTGGCCTGAGACCTAGACAACCATTCATATATTATACCACGACCACAGTCGATTTGACCATGCCACAATGGGTTTAGCTGTTGATATCGCATTTCTGGGATCTGCTCTCATCTTTGTTTTGGCTGATTCTACAAAGTTGCTTTGCTTGAGTCTACCCCTTCAAAAACCATTTACTCTATGGTACATTGGGTGGTCTGTTAGTCCTGGGTGTTGTTTTGATTGTTCTCCCCGTTTAACATTCAGGCTATAGATATTCTTCTTTATTTTTATAATATTATTCCCAAACAAACAAAAAAAGCAAACAAATTCCAAGATCATACACGCCTTTCTTCTTTAATTTTAATTTAATTTTTACAGGGGATGGGTGTATCAATGCAATAACACCCCCCCCCCCCTTTTTCCCATGCTTGAAGCCTGCACCAACTCACTTGCTGTAATCTTGCATTGATAGTTTCTGAGGTAATTTGTTTTACATGGTGAGAATGCCAGCCCAACACAGACTCTCTCTCTTTGTTGTCATGACAGACTTGCCTGGGTGTAGCAGTTGTCTTGTTCTTTCTTTGCCTTCTCCAAGACCCCGGGAGCCACACCTAGCAGCGAGTTTACGGTCTTGGAGACCCTATTTACAGATTTATCTCTGAGCCCTACATCCATGTTGTGTGACCTGTAAGGTCCTACAATAAAACCTTGTATACTCGAAATTCATCACGTGTAAAGCTTCCCCACCCCCCACCCCCACCCCATCCCATGCGAGCGCAAACTACGAATATATGTAAATCCGCCACTGGGCAGTCCTGTTGTTTCCAGTATTCTCAAGTACGATTAAATGACTCCTCCTTGACCCCGAAATTCATTCACTTCCTGTTTGCTCCCTGTGGAATATTGGGCCACTATATTACTACACCAGACTGCATGGTGTTTTATATTTGGACATGCGTCCTAATATAACCGACGGACCATGTGTCTAGGTTGAAAGAGGCGCGCCTCGCCTAAATGTTATACAATAAAATAAAACCACTACAGCTGGTCCCCTCTGCTCCAAAGTACCCGCCCTCTTGTAGTGGTGGTTCCTGTTGCAATTCGTTTAACGTGATGAGATTTCCAGTCTCGTACACAACCTCAGAGAAGTTGTCTGTTAATGACATGCGTGATGGAGCAGTAATTGTAATCTGTCTTTGTCTTCTCGGTGATCCCGGGGAATTCCCAAAATGGTTTTTAATAAATAGTGTCCAGATAAAAAATTGTGTCCTAATGCTTATCTCTTTCACAATTTTTTTAAAACCTTGTCAACAATTTCAGAATTATATTTTTCCCCTAGAGATGTGCCACATTTTTCAGAACATCCTTGTTGTTCGGACTGATCCATTCTTTTTATTATCTTTTCTGTATCATTATTTCTGCACAATGAAGTACACGTCTTTATATTTGCTTGCATTTACTTTATTGCTCTTTGTTTGACATTATTAAAGGATATTTATAATACTGTAGTACGGTACTGATGGCGATGATAAAGCTCTTACTTAAGAATGCGAAATAATATATGAAGGAAAAAAGTTCAAACTAGATAATTCCGAGGTGTTACCTTACCAACACAACTGGGCGTTCTTCCTGTTCTGGCTGCCGCTTAACTTTTTCCGATATTGCAATTACCTCTGGAGTTTTTAGTAATTAGTTGAGTTTAATGACCGTTTTAAACGGTTTCACAGGTTGGTGAATTTGCCTAGATAACACATGTGTAGCACTAATAGTGTGTTTTGTAGACTATTTGAAATATTACCCCTTCATCATTATAACTACCATGTCGGCCTGAAGGCTGTCGTGTACCCTGTAGAGCGGCAGGTTTGGTGGCTTGTTGGTAAACAATTTTGGTAGGTCTCGCCCTCCCCAACATGAGATATTATGGTATTACTTAAATCTGTTTACGTCTTTCCATGTATTCTTTACATTTTCTGCTGATTTTAGTTTGCTACTTGCTTCATTAGATGTAATGTATGGTAATACCGGATATCATACGCTATAAAAGATGACAATATAATATCTTCCAATGCTAAAAAAAACACTCAGATTATGTAAATATATTACTGCACAAATTACAGAAGAATAATGTTACTATCAGTGCCAGGAAAAATATTGAACAGGATCGTCCTGGAGAGATTAAAGGAGTCCACTACTGGGAGATGAACAAGCCCGTTTTAAGCAACACAGACCCTGTATAGACCAGATAGCCACATTGAGAATAATAGTAGAACAAAGTCTGGAATGAAATTCATCTTTTTACATTGAATCAGTGGACAGTGAGTTGGCATTTGACAGTGTAGACAGACAGTCCCTTTGAAGACTGGTGAGAGATTATAGTCCTACTGAAGATGATTACTTAATTTAAAAAAAGGCATATGAGGATGCAGCATTTGGAACTCTTCATGGAGACAGCTTGCAGAACTATTTGGGAGGGGGCTGGGTGTGACAGGGATGCCATTTGTCACCATTTCTCTTCCTATTGGCTGTAGTTTTGGTTGTGAGAACATCGACTTCAGCCAGTGAAGAGTCCGATTTTGCCGATTACCTGGCTATTCTGTCCCATGGCTATAATCAGAAGCAGGACAACATGGGGGTACTTGATGGGAGGTTTTAGTGGTTGTGTCTGAGGGTACATGGGGAGAAAACAAGGGTAATGATGCAAAACACAATAAACAGTAACACTATTGCACTTGAGGATACACCACTGCAAAATGTGGAGTCATACATCTACCTTGGCAGCAGTGTAGACAAAGTGAAGGAACAGTCAGTGGTGTCAAAATGGAAATACAAAAGGCTAGAGGGGCTTTCACTGCATTGAGACATTTATGGAGATCAGAATAAATCAGATTCAACACATCTAAACAGACTGTTATGTTTAGATGTTAGGTCAGTCCTGTTGCATGGCTCCAAAGCATAGAGAACAACAAGAACAACAACTAAAAACTTACAGACTTTCATGGGTGGGTACTTGAGTAGAGTGGAGGCATGGAGGTGGTGTGACAGAATCGTTAATGTAGAACTGGTGATGGGGGCCAAATGGATGCTCGTGAAACGAAAGATTAAAGAAAGACGCTGGAGATGGATGGGACACACATTGAGGAAACTGTTAATAGCATTACAATACAATCCTTGTTCTGGAATCCCTAGGCACAGAGAGGTAGAGGGGACCAAGGAACACGTGGAGAACAGAACTGGAGACAAACACTAGGGCAGGGGTCGGGAACCTTTCCATGACAAAGAGCCAAATATTTAATTTTGTCTCCATTTTAACAGATTGAAGAGCCGCATGAAAAAAACATCACATGGTATCCCTCATTCAATAATATATATATTATATATAATTAAAATAATAAACACAATTTTTCAAGAACACCACGAGATGGCTTAAAGATCCGCATGCAGCTCGCGAGCCACGGGTTCCCGACCCCTGCACTAAGGGGATGGAGAAAATGTGGAAAGACCTTGAACTGATGGCACAAGACAGGAAGACTTGGCATAAGTTTGTGGAAGGCCTATGCTCCTCGGGGAGCTGAAGGGGGATGATGAAGATTGTACTATTTTATTATTTGTTCCACGTCAAACTAATATTCACAATTTTATATTATGGGAAAGGTCTCAGGCATTTTTAACATATTATTTGTTTTTTAATTGTCTTTAGTTCCATGAGAAGATTTTTTTCTAAATGTACAGAAGGCACTATACTGTTAAAATAGATTATGTGTTAAAATAGATTATGTGTTAAAATATATAAAAGTTTACCTGTTGTCTAAAGCTTTACAGACAGCAGTTGCTATCTCACAAGTGAATATTACATGATGGCTGATAAAACAGTGGAAACACCAGATGTTAATCAGTGGAGAAGATCACTGAGGTCACCAAGTCCTGGCAGAGGTCAAAGGCAAAGCCGCATTGATGGCTTTACCACAAGTTTAAGGTCACGAACTCCATCTCCAACTCATTCAAAGAGTTTAAAGGAGCTGAAAAGGTCACCCAGCCCAGGTGTTAAAGGTACCAGTATGTCTTGCATTGATAATATGTTGTAAGCTTGTTGTGCTATATCAAATGAAATTTCACATTTTGTAGGTAGTGATTGAAACATACATAGACATAGGATTTTCTTCTTTTTTTGCTTGCCTCTAGTCTGTTAGTCAGCAATCTATAGTTATCATCTCTGAGAAAGGTTTTGGAAGAAAGGTTCTTCCAGGAAGAAAGGTTCTATGTTCTTTGTTCGAACATGCTGATTTTACATTAAAATAGTATTTTAAGATATTTTTAATCCTTTTAAATGGCATCTTCTTTGAATGACAAAAATGATCTTGGATACACTCATTGTTGTCATGAAAATTATGACTTGTTATAAAACATCACTAGATGCTAAAATATTTATATCTATTTTTGTTTAATATATAAGTTCTTGATGATCTACATTTTGCTGATAACCTGGCTCTTCTGTCTTATAACTATAACCAGATCCTATATGGCTTTGAAACATGGAGAAAAACAAAACAAAAAGCTACAGACTTACATAAATGGATGCCTGCATAGAGAAGAAGGATTGAAGTGGTATGACAAGAACATCAATATGGAACTAATGACAAGAGCTAGACAAGCGATGGTGGAACAAGAAATGAGAAGAAGATGCTGGAGATTGATAGGACACACACTGAGAAAACCTATTGATAGCATTACCAGACAATCCCAGGGTAAGTGAGGTAGATAAAGACAAAATAACACATGGAAAAGAGAACTGAAAACAGACATGAAGGGGATAAAGAAGGCATGGAAGGATCTTGAGCTGATGAAATGGGACAGGAAGAACCTGTTAAAGGCCTATGCTCCTTAGGAAGTTGAAAGGTGAAAGAAGAAGAAGATCAAAGACAACTTGAAAGTACTTGGTGAGAGGCCAACTCACGGGTAAGAATGTTCAACTCAAATATCAAGGCAGACGTAGCGTTTAGCTCTGAAGCATAAAGAACAACAAGAACAACAAACAAGAAGTTACAGGCTTTCAGAAATGGAGGCCTGCATAAAATAGAAGGATTGAAATGGTATGACAAGATCAGCAGAGATAGGTGCCAGTGGAACAGGAGATGAAACAGTGGATAGGACAGACATTGAGGAAACCTATTGATAGCATCACAAGGCAGTCCTTACTCTGTAATCCCCAGTGTATGAGAGATAAAGGGAGATTGAAAAAACACATGGAGAAGGGAACAAGACTGCCTTGTAAAACTATCAACAGATTTCATCAGTGTGTGTCGTATCTCTTGCTCCATTGGCACCTGTCTGCTTCATGTCATCAGTTCCACATTAGTGCTCGTCATACCATTTCAACCTAACTATATTATGCAAGCACCCATTTATGGAAGTTTGTAAGTTCTTATTTGTTGTTTTTATTGTTACCTATGTTTCAGAGCCATCAAATAGGACTCGTATGACATTTGAGTTAAAGATTCTTCTAATTTTTGTATTGGATTTGATTTCCTTTGATTGCCATAAATTTCCCAATGTAGTGTGAAAGCTTCCCTTACCATTTCTATTCTTATTACGATATCACTGTCTGTCCCTCCAACTCTGTCTGTCTTGCTGCCAAGATATAGGGATGTTTCTTCAAGATTATTCTGGTACTTAAATATTAAATGCTTATTGAATTTGTTCTTATTAATGTAATATTTTTTTTCCTTGTCACATGCACATACTTTTTTGTCTACAGTTAATAAACATGGTAGACCACCACCACCTGAATGGCAAGTAAAAGTAGATCTTGGCGTACTAAGTGTACCCAGGCAGACTTTAAGGCACCAGTCAAATGCTTTTGCAGTAGAGGTGTATGTGACAATTTGTTGTACATGAAGACTTTGTCATCCCCATGCACATCCTCATATTAGTGGCCTTGTACAGCATGCCTGGGGTACAGTAGTCATATTCTTTCTTTTTCTCTTTAGGTACCCCCCGGGAACTAAAGGGGGCCCTTTAATGTATAATACATGGTAAGTCTATTACAGTGAGAGTAAATTAATAATGGCTTCCATCTGTACTGTTTGCTTTCTTTGTTTCTCTATAGCTTCATACAACAGTCAGGTACCCTCAAAGTCCAGCATGAAGAGATCAACTGTTGCCAACAGCCTGAGGAAAAGCATTGGAAGTAGCCTGACAGCAGATCTCAGCATGAGCGGGTATGTTAGCAGCAAAATGAGTCCCAGTTTTATCATTTTGTTGCAGCAGCTCAGTTACTTGTCACTGATAGGCATTCTTCTAAATGCAAGGGTGTACAGCTCATCAAAACAGCTCTAGCTTTTGTCTTGTCTTTAATCCACCAACACTTTTGAGTGTTAGCTCTTGGTGATTTTGATGACGTAATGTGAAACTAAGCATGCAATTGGCAGAATGGTTACAGTGCTGGCCTCTTGCAGTGAAGGTGCCAGGCTTGAAACATGGTGGAATTATGCTTCAGCCTTACCAACTGTAAATGGGTACCTGACTCTGCTCTTGAGTTAGGGAAGGAAAAGGCAGCAAGGAAAAAATTTGTATAGAAATAAATGATAGTAAGATTAGATGCACAATCACAAACAAATTAATCAAGAAACTAAGGCACAGAGAAAAAATACCACAATAACAACAATAAAACAGTTCGTCACACCTAAACAATGGTGTCACAGATCACTGAACACAGTGGACTGAAAATCCTTCAGCAAAAATTCGCTGGAAATTTCCACTGCGGGAAATCTGCAAGAGTGTCCCTAAAGAATGCTTACGTAGGCCCAGGAAAGAAAACTGGGATGTTTCCTACCGTAAGTCACCTCCCAACCAAACCCGCGTAAACATGGAACATAGAACATTAAATAGAACAAACAGTACACGCTATCAAGAAAGGCTCATTAACATATAACAGGGGCACAGTGCACATACAAAAACCACTTATCTTCAAAAAAGGACTCCCGGCCTTCGCGACAACGACAACGATGGGCATCAGGTATCACACGGTCTGTAGACTGGATCTCCTAGCTTCTCAGGTCCTTGAAACGTACTGGTTGACGTCTAGTTGAAAAACTTGTACACGAAAACTCGCACTGTATAACTTGACTTGTACATCACAAAAAATTCTGTTAGTGGTTGTTCTGAGGAATGCTGTTACACTTCTGTTAGATGTTTATAGGGCGATACTGTCCAACTACTTCTGTTCTTGGTATCGTACCCCATATCACTGGAGCCACCACTTCTGTTACTGTTGTTTTGGGTCATCCCTTCTATTACAGGCCACACAGGCCATCACTTCTGTTGCACGATTCTTTTGGCTGCCACTTCTGTTGGTGTACGAGGGCTGTCCAGAAAAGAATCGGCCATAATTAATATTAGAAAAACCGTTTGCGTGACATCGATGTAACTTGGCAGCCAAATAGAGTGACCTGTTATGCACATAAGTGTGCAGTGTTGACGTTGCTGCACCAGTCAGTGCAACCGTTAAAAGCCATCTAGTGAGCACATGCACTGTGTGGTCGTCGCATTCAAAATGGCTGAACGAGTAGAGCAAAGAATCTGCATCAAATTTTGCGTCAAGCTTCAACATTCCTCCACGGAAACTATTATGATGATTCTGAAGGCTTTTGGAGACGATGCAATGAGTGCTACACAAATAAAGGTGTGGCACAAATGCTTCAAAGATGGTCGACAATCTGTTGAATGTTATCCCATTTCTGGAAGGCCTGCAACAAGCAGAACACCGGAAAATGTTGAACGTGTACGAGCTGCAATTAACAAAGATCAAAGTTTTTTGTTGAAACATAACATCAACCAGGTAACTCATCCCCCCTATAGCCCAGACTTGGCACCCTGTGACTTTTGGCTTTTTCCAAAATTGAAATCATGTTTGAAAGGTAAAAAATTTCAGACCATCGATGAGATTAAAGAAGATACGACGACGCAACTGATGGCGCTTCCAAAAAAAGCCTTCGCAGAGTGTTTTAAAAAGTGGAAGAAACGCTGGGAGCACCGTGTGATGTCCCAAGTAGCCTACTTTGAAGGGGACTGAGCCATCATTGTGCTATGTAAAATGTTTATTGATTTATATTAAATGGCCGGTTCTTTTCCGGACAGCCCTCGTATGTGTGGGGGTTGTATGACAGAGATAGTGCTACTGTCTCTCACAGCTGACAATGTTGACGTCAGCAATGTCGGGCTTACTAGCAGTGGCCAACAGTGTTTAATATGTGAGCGAATGTCATGAGTTCTTTAGGTTTGTAAACGTCTGAGGTAAACCCACACATCAGTAACGTTAGGTCAGGAAACAGACCAACGGGTAAGACGAATTAGTTTTCAACTTATACACATTTATTTATGACAGTAACGTTGACATCATGGACAACAGATCACAGCAAATCACAAGGTATGGTAGTAGGTATAATCCATAGATAAATTGAGTGCAACACCAGCAACTCATCATAAATCGACATAGCATACAATCCGTCAGAAAGTTGAGTGCATCACCAGCAACTCATCATAAATGGTAATAATATATAATCCGTCAGAAAGTTTAGTTCATCACCAGCACTCATCATAAATGGTAATGATATATACAATCCATCAGAAATTGGTTGCATTAACAGCAATTCATTATAAATGGTAATAATATATAATCCGTCAGAAAGTTGAGTGCATCACCAGCAACTCATCATAAATGGTAATAATATATATAATCCGTCAGAAATTGGTTGCATTAACAGCAATTCATTATAAATGGTAATAATATATAATCCATCAGAAAGTTGAGTGCATCACCAGCAACTCATCATAAATGGTAATAATATATATAATCCGTCAGAAATTGGTTGCATTAACAGCAATTCATTATAAATGGTAATAGCCGGTATAATCCATGGCATTAATAATATATTGAATCTCTTCCCTTAAAAAAAACACTCTGGACATACTAGCGAGACTATCAAAACCATCTCGAAGCTCTGAAAGATACCTAATGACCGAGATTATTGTTTCTCAATACAACTCAGTACATCTTCACTCAAGCGCGAACTAACAGCTTGAGATGTGAGCTCAGCTCACCCGTATCTCTCCCCCAACTACTCAGAACATTTTAACACTTTCTTTATGTTTAAAAAAACTAACACATACTCAATTGAGCTATGTTGAAGCACCCAAATAAAAAATCATCTCATAACTTTAAACGTGCTTACTAGCTTGTCTATAAAAAATCAGACCCGTACATAAAAATCCCAAACACTTAACTCCCACTCAAAAACATGACTTACCAATGACTATGACACAAAGTAAAATACAGAAATTCATAAACTGATGTTTAAGGAGAATACTAAAAATGTGTGTGATAGAAGAGTCAGTAAAAAATACTTCTGCGACACTACCAAGTAATGGCCTTCATTAAGCAGTAACCTGTTAAGGAGAAGCCCCATATAGATCCTGGGGGCCCAAAGGTTTCTGAGACAAAGAAAGAATAGGACTACCACAGGCTCTGGAATATGGTCATGTGACTAATCTCAGGTTGTGCATGGAGTTTTCTTTTTCTTCTTCTTTGTTCATCCTGAAAATGACGTTGGTTGCGTTGTGTCCATTTACAGCGAAGCTGCGATATCTGCGCCTTTCGGCCGACACATCCGACTTCAGCATGGCATTTTTTGGGACCGGGTTTGCCTTCCCACTTCGATCCCTACTCACTCAGCCAGACTGCAGTGATGCAGCCTGTTTCCAGGACCACCACTTGGAGGTGGAGTAGGGTCTTGGTCAGCTCTGGTTTGCTGACTCTGATGCAAGCAATCTAGCTATGGGTCGCTAACTGCATTCCTCACTGTTGACGCATCTTAGGTCCCGCATGGGGTTTTGAACTCAGGTTGTGCATTGGGTTTCAAAAATCATTGTGAAAAGAGGAGTGCACAAATATAGATAAAAGTGAAAAAAATAACAATGAAATTCTAGTGACTGTTGCCGTCATTTTGGACGGTGGAAAAAACGCCAACCTAATGTATGTTTGGTTTAATGTGATCAAAGAGGGATAAATGTTTATTATCTTTCTGTGACAGGTTTGACTGGTGATTATCTTCCCCTGTCTTATGTTGTCCTGTCTCAGGCAATGTCTTATAGTTGACATGTCTTAAGTCTATTTATAGGATCATATACGGAGTATCTTTATCACCCGTTTGGGCGGAAACGCCTGGTCTGGGTTTGCCTCGATCTGGTCCATGCTCTTTGGGCATGCGCGGGTCTTGGCGGCAAAAGCCGGGAGACTGATTCAGAGAGAGCATACCTGAGGCTTAGAACGGATGTACCGATTCGTAGATTTCTCTCTGCCAAGTTTTCGATAGGGATTGGAAATTCTGGGAATGACAGTTTTGTCATTCTTCTGTCCCTGAGTGTTTCTTTATGCCAGTATTGGCTGTGTTGTGTTACCTTAGAGTGTAAGGATTCTTTAAGAAGGTAACTGAAACATTATTCAATCTTTTCGTCTCGTTTAGATCTTACAGGTACATTTATCGCTGATGGCGACATAGTGAGCGAAGCTCACAAGGAGTTATTATGCAGTACTCCAGTATTGCTTCATATTTGAAAGACTAGGTCTAAGTTGACCTGTTACATACATAAGCCTAAGAATCATCTTTATGGATCCGCAATGCAGGCGGAATATGGTTTGGCAGAAAGTATATTTAATCTCAGAAGCTTGTGTAAACTGAGAGTGACCTGATTATCGAGGCCCGCGACTTGCGGCCTGATTTCGTTGTCATCATATTGGTCCGTGTGTACGGCCAATATTCTTCACCAGAATGAAGTATCTGGCATGTGAGGCCAGTCTGAAGTCTTTTGCTAATTGTAGGACAATGGCATTGACTTTGTTTAGATAATTGATATCGCCCGTACTAAGCAAGATATTTGCTAGGGCTTACCTGACGGGGCTCAGTCAGGGATTAGAGCTATTGCATAAACAGTAAACATTGGTCAAGACATTGTTACATGTCTGGGATCTGTGATGCCTGAAGCTGACCTTTGTAACTACTCACATTATGTACTCGATCTTATACTATTGACTGTTTCGTCCATCATCATCGTATTATCGTACGTCATGAATAAATATTGTAAACGTCAGCAGCATTCCCTACTTCACTGACTTCTACTTGTGGTTGTGTGAGTTAATGTGAAGCCGTTCAAGAGCCTATACGGCCTTCATGTTATCAGCACTGTTAATTACTCACTTGCACTACATACCAGAGACTAGACTACCTACTCAAGTTGTGCTTGACCTACCACCCCACGTAGAACTAAAAAGACCAATAATACGTACAAACCTTCTACAACCCGCAAATAAAAGCCTCATACCTACGCTGCTGAAAACACTTGCTATGGAAACCATCTGTCAGTACGATGAAGACATTATCCATGCCTATACAGACGGGTCAGCTTTCAAAGCAGTAATAAATGCTGGATACGGGGCCATAATCATCCCACCCAGTACTGAAGAACCCGTCAAAATTGCAGGTCCCTGTGGTATCTGCTGCACAAACTACGAAGCCGAAGTAGTCGCCATCCAGAAAACCCTAACTAGAATTTTTGAACTCTTTGAATCAGACGAGATGGAACCAAATGATGTTGTAGTGTTCTCAGACTCGCAGGCTGCCCTCTTGGCAATAGGAAACTGGAAAACCAACTCAATCAGTACTATCCAGAAGGTTCAAGAAACATGCCACAAAATTATGAACTTGTACGGAACAGAAATATACATGCAATGGATACCTGGCCACATAAACATCACATTAAATGAAGTTGCTGATAGACTGGCAAAGAAGGGAGCAAAAATGCCACAGATTGATCACCCACTGAGTATGTTAACAGTTAAACAAATAGTCAAAAAGTACTGTAAAGAAGTTTGGCTGAACACGTAGGCACAGGCTAAAACAGGAAGAAGACTCTTCATTCACCAAACAGCCCCAAATAAGAAAGATGCTATGAACGATATCGAACGAAGGTACCAAACCAAAATCTTCAGATTGAGAACAGGCCACTCTACACTAAATGGCCACAGAAACAGACTAAGTTCACAAAATATAGCAAAATGTAGACACTGCCCTAACCCGTTAGAGACAGTAGAACACCACCTACTACAGTGCCCTGCACTTCAGGGACTGAGACAACAACTGCTACCACACAACCCATCCATAGACAATACACTGTATGGCAGCTCAGAACAGCTTATACGAACTGCGCAGTACCATATAATGGCATCAAGGTCACCAAGAGCCGACGCTCAGTGACATTGGATCAAAGAAGAAGAAGAAGAATTACTCACTTACACAATCAACCACATTGTTATACAAGTACTACACGTCTGAATCTACATGAATACTGACATGATGTGTGTGTCTACTATACCCTGGCAGCACCTCACGCTAGTGACCTAAATTCTCGCTACAACTTGGTACTGTCCAGGACAACTTGACACGCTCAACGTACTAACATTCATAACACATCAAAAACAGTACGTTACGTCTGGGCATTTACACTGAACAACTATTTACATCTCCAGTCAAACAGACTTTTACATCTGGTGGACCAGATTCGTGGGTTTTTTTGTCAATGACATGGATTTTCCTGCCCACATCTGGATTTATGCATCCAGAAGACAACATTGACAGTTAGTTGTCAGCTACACAGGACAGTAGGAAATAGGTCAATGTCTGCTGACCGACGTATACATTTATGGATGATACAGAATTGCTACATGGACCACAGCTGCTGCAGAATTGCTACATGGACCACAGCTGCTACAATAGTGCTATATAGACCACAGTTGCTAATGAAGTTATTAACACTGTGACAGTCATCGAAGGACATATGTGTCATAGTTCACGTCGCAAGTTTACGTGCAAGCTCGAATTGTAAACATAGAACAGTTCAACCTGTTGTTTACTACGACATTCTACAAACATTCTCAACTGAAGTCGAGTTTGGTTTGATAGCTTCACTTGGGAGACTACTACACCCGTTGTCAAGTTACGGTGACCTTCAACGGTGGAACGTCTACTTGTGTTTACAAGTGTACTGCAATGAACTGCATCTTTGCGGTTGTAGAGGATTACGCTTAAAGATAAGTGGCCTGGTTTACGTGTTAAACTTAGCCTTTATTTTATGTGCAAATAAGCCTTCCTCGTTACATTCATTATATGCATTCTATTGTTTACTTGTTCTTTGTTTACTTGTTGAGTTAGTGTGTTTTTTTTTTCTCTGCGGGTTCAGGTTGGAGGGTCTTACAGTAAATATCCCACTCAACCGAGGGTTACTGTAAGCGTTCTTTAGGGATTGTGCATATTTCTCACAGTGGAAATTGCAAGCGACTTTTGTTGCTATTTATTTATTTTTTTTCTTAGCTGTGACGAGATGTGTTAGTGTTGTTTTCGTTATTTTTTCTCCGTACTTTAGTTTTTGATTCGTTTTGGTTTGTATTTGTCTGCCTTCTCTTTTCTATTGTTAATTTCTTTACACCCTTTTGTTTATACACTGTGTTGTCATTGTATTATTGGGAATTTGGTGCAGTTATCATTGTGATTTTTCACAACATTTGATTTAGTTAAGCTGTATTTTCTTTTGACCTCTGCGAATGTTTTCGTTTGTTTAGATGCTTGTCTTTGTTAGTTATCGTGATATTGTTGATATATACAGTCTTCATGTATACTTGATCATGTACTATTATTTATATGATGCAAATTATATACTGAGCTGATTACTGGTGACTTAATAAATAAGGTAATTGTACTTAGTCTTTATAAAAGACTCATCTCCCACTGAGATTGGGATAACTTGTGTTGCTATTTCAGATATATTGACAGCACATTTGTAGACAGGATGTCTACATTAGATTACTTTATCGCGCAAGGGATAGCCCTTGGAAAAACTGAGGAGAAATTGGAGGATTTTGCGCTTGCTCAATATGCCAAAGCACAAAAGGCTGAAGAGAAAAAGATTCAAGCGCAACTAGACAGAGAATTTGAAGAGAAAAAGCATCAAAGAGAACTTGAAGATAAAAAGCATCAAAGAGAACTTGAAGAGAAAAAGCATCAAAGAGAACATGAAGAAAGACTCTTGGCTTTGGAAATAGAGAAGTTGAAAGTGACTAGTATAGGGAGTTCTCAAGCGACTTCTTCGAGCACAAAAAGTCATGATTATAAGTTCAAACTTCCTCATTTTAATCCTACAAAAGATGACATAACGTTCTATCTAGATAGACTAGAACTTAATTGTGTAACATATAAAGTAGATAAGGCACAATATGTTAGACAACTGTTGAATTCACTTACAGGTGAACCATTAAATATTATAATGGCAATAGAAGAACATGAAAGGACTAACTATGAAGTTGTCAGAGCAGCCTTATTGAAAAGATATCAGCTTAAAGAAGATGATTACCGTCTTCGTTTTAAGACTATGTTACCAGAATCTGATGTAGAGTTCTCGGACTTTATAGGAAAGATACGCCTTACTTTCACTAGATGGATAGAGTTGTCTAAGACTGAACATACTTATGAGGCACTTGTGGACTTGTTGCTTAGAGACAAAGTAATGTCATCTGTTAATGAGTCTTTTCTTGGCTTTATACACGAACGTAAACCTAAGGACATAAAAGAAATGGAACAATATTGTTGTCAATATGTCACTGCTCATCCACAACAAACGATTAGCAATAACAAGATTAAAGAAGGTTTACCCGTGGCTTCTGCGACTCCATACAATTCTAATTTCGGAGGTAAAGTTAAAGGTACTCAGCGCAACTTCGATAAGAAAAGTAAGCGTAACTTTGGACAGGATCAAAGTGATTCATGCCAAAGAGGCTCGTCTTCTAGGAATTGGAGGCAATCTGATAGCCCTCATAATTATGGTTCCAACAAATTTGGTAACTTTAAAAGGGGTAGCCACAATAAAAACTATCCTCGCCATAATTCTTCAGGAAGACAGCAGTATCAGTCTGATAGATATTTTCATCAAGGGGTAAATCACAATTGTGAAAACTGCGGTTCAAACCAAAAAAATAATAGCAATAGGGGTAATTGCCATAATTCCAAAGGAAATAATAATCGAGGTAGATGGCAGCATAATAATAACAGATCATGTCATCATACTAACTGTGCTGAACAAGAGTCACAAGGAGTTAGTAATGAACAAAACAATAGTAAACCTAGCGCTAGTGCTAGTTCTTGTTCTGCCTTTGATTTTGGGAGAGCATCTCAATGCCCTCAGTGCACCACTTTATTTGAACCTACTACTATATCCACCTTGAGTTGCGGTCATCCTCTGCCTGCTCTTCCTGCCGCAGCGGCTCATGACGGGAGAGGATCTCCTATTCTACATAGGGGTCTAATGAATAATGATCCAGTCTCAGTCCTCTTTGATTCTGGATGTACCACTATTGGGGTTAGACGATCTCTTGTAGATCCTTCATGTGCCACTGGAAGAGTGATCAAATGTGTAACATTTGGTGGCACAGTGGAAAAATACTCTACCGCTATCATCCGTATAGCTACTCCCTTCTTTACGGGAGAGGTCCAAGCGTGTCTGCTTCCGAATCCTATTGCGGATCTTATCGTCGGGCGTATACACGGCATTAAAGAGTGTACCCCGCAGCAGATTATTGCTTGGGAAAAACATAACTTAGAAGCTGCTAATGCAGTTATCACGAGAGCTCAGGCTCAGAATATGCCTCAGACTTCATCGACCGAAGGTGTTAAGGTACGTGATCAAGATGATCATGATGTCATTTCATGGGACTCTTTTATCAAAAGTCAACAGGAAGACATTTCGTTAAAAAAATTCTTCGTTCTGGCAAAAAAAGGTGACCCTAATAAGAACACAGATCACAAATCTTGGATCACTATGAAGAATGGTGTACTAGTGCGTATGGTACAACACTCTGACATGTCTATACATTCACAAATTCTTGTTCCGAAAGACATGAGAGTTAGAATACTGCAACATGCTCACGACTCCCAATACGCTGGTCATGTGGGATTTTCACGTACGAAGTCGAGAGTTCTTGCGGCTTTCTTTTGGCCATTCGTCAACAGAGACATACGTCTTTATTGCCGCTCGTGTAGAGTTTGTCAAGAAGTAAAATCGAAAGGTCCTCGCCATGCAGCACCTATCCAGGCTGCGGACATTCCTATCCGTCCATTTCAGAAAATGGCGATAGATATCATTGGTCCTTTCAAAATAAAATCAGCCAGAGGACATCAGTTTATTCTTACATGTGTGGACATGTGTACTCGATGGCCAGAGGCCATACCTCTGAAGAGCATTTCGACTGCCGATATTGCAGACGCTCTTTGGCTGATATTTTCGCGGTTGGGATTCCCTAGGGAAATCTTGTCAGACCATGGCACCCAACTGATATCTGAGACAATGTCGCAAGTGATGTCTACTCTTAATATCAAGAGATCACTGAGTAGTATTTATCATCCTATGTCTAATGGACTAGTCGAACGTCTCAATAGAACTCTCAAAAATTTACTTGGGAAAATAACTGAGGATCATCCTCAGGATTGGGACAGAGTCTTACCCGCTGCTCTCTTTGCTTATAGAGAGGTTCCTAATGAACATACCGGGTTTTCTCCTTTTGAGCTCGTCTTTGGCGCGCGTCCACGTGGCCCAATGTCCTTGCTTCACGATCTGATAGCTGCCGATGATATTAGTGATGACACACAATCTTCTTATGAGTATGTCATTGCTATCAGGCAGAAAATCATTGAAGCTTGCAAATTAGCAGCTTCCGCATCTGAATTTGCTAAAGCAAAGGCAAGGCAGTTTGCAAATAAAAATAGATGCCTACGTCAACTTTGTCCTGGAGACAAAGCATTTGTATTACTTCCTTCCAGGGAAAATAGACTTCTTATTGGTTGGAAAGGTCCTTTTGAGATTGTATCTAAAATTTCTGATGTCGACTATGTCGTCGATATTGATGGAAAGCATAAAACTTTTCACATAAATATGCTTACGGAATTTTATGAACGTCCAGAGTACTTACAACCTATCTTTCAAGCGACGGACGATGCTACGGTCGCTCGTGGCCATTACTCATCGCTGTCTGTCAAACAGGATGAGGAATCTACTTTCTCTGATGTTAATCTTCCTCTTCCGATGATTCCACTTCATTCTACGGAATCATGGAAGGATGTTGCAATTTCACCTAATTTATCAACTAGGGAACAGTCACAAATCTCTTCCAATGTTACAAGCATTTTAGGATGTTCTCACGGACATTCCTGGACACACTACAGTCATTGAACATGACATTGTATTGACTGGCCATACTCCTATCAGGGTCAGACCTTATCCTATTCCTATCCACTTCCAAACTCAAGTCGAGAAAGAGTTGGAGGAAATGATAAAGTTAGGAATAATTGAACCATCCAATTCGGCATACTCGTCGTCTATGGTTATTGTCCGAAAGGAAGACAATAACATACGCATCTGCGTCGATTACCGTAAACTAAATCAAGTAACGAAGTTCGATGCAGAACCTATGCCTCTGTTGGATGAGTTACTTACTAGACTTTCCAATTCTCGTTTCTTTACAAAGCTGGACTTGTCTAAAGGATACTGGCAAGTTCCTTTAACTGAACGAGCCAAACCTTTCACTGCTTTCTCCACACCCAGGGGTTTGTTCCAATGGAACTTTATGCCTTTTGGCCTTATGAATGCCCCAGCTACATTCGTACGCATGATGCGTCGAATACTGGCATATCGGTCTGATGTGATTGCATACTTGGACGATATCTGTCTTTTTAGCGATTCTTGGGAAGATCACTATCTGGGATTAGATGAACTGTTGTCTACTCTACGTGAGCATAATTTGACAGCTAAACCCTCTAAAGGTTATGTTGGGTTTAGTGAGATTTCTTTTCTTGGTCATTGTGTTGGTCATGGTCTCTTGAAGACAGAAGACCACAACACTTCTAAGATACTGAACATCACTATTCCTAAGACTAAAAAACAGATCCGTAGTCTCTTGGGCCTAATACAGTTGTACGGAAGATTCATTCCGAATCTTTCCTCTATTACGGCACCACTCTCAACCCTATTGAAGAAAGGGTCTCCTAATATGGTGCGTTGGTCCCAAGAATGCCAATCTTCATTGGATCAGATTAAGTCATTATTTTCGTCTCCTCCTATTTTAACTCTTAGTATACGAGCGGCCTTCTAGAGAGGCCGATGATCGATCCCTGTCAATAGCAAAAATTTATAGCTGAATGCATGTTTCAAACCACTGATCAATTTAGTTATGTGCATGATGTAGGGGTTTCATTTCTTCACATTTTGATATATAACACTTATGTTATCTTCATAAATAAATTATTTATTGCAAAATCTGTAATGGTAGTCATGAAAGGCAGCTCGTATACTAAGAGTTAAGACTACCTACAGCCGATAGGACGTTTGTCCTTCGTAGTGACGCCTCAGCAATAGGGATCGGGGCGGCAC
This sequence comes from Oreohelix idahoensis, assembly GCA_024509875.1. NCBI lineage: Eukaryota > Metazoa > Mollusca > Gastropoda > Stylommatophora > Oreohelicidae > Oreohelix > Oreohelix idahoensis. Next base: position 29,541 of record JAMPIV010016026.1, read on the forward strand.
TGATGCAAGAGTATTCTGAGACTCTACATCCTGTAATATATGTCTCGAGAAATCTGAATGCGGAAGAAAGGAATTATTCTGTTCTAGACCGAGAATTGCTAGCTATGGTCTGGGCAATTCTTAAACTCCAAAGATTCCTTCTCGGCGCACATTTTGTAGTAGAAACCGACCAAAAAGCTCTCACAGCTATGCAGAATAAGGATTTGAAGAGTTCGAGATCCATTCGATATGCTATTGCTCTTCAACCTTTTCATTTCACGGTACGAGCTATCCGTGGTTCGGATAATGTGATGGCAGACATATTGTCTCGATGCCCACATGAAGCTACTTAGCTCTTTTGTCTAGATCCACTGTTACATATCTAAAGTTATGATCTATTCTTACAATAACATGCTTCTGTAACACTTGTTGTCACTTTGTTTAAACTCAGGGTTATGTATTGATTTCTTGCTTTCTCTGTTACCGTCTTCTGTAAAACAGAGGAAGGCTTTGTTTCATATGAAATAAAGGTCGAAAAAATTAATGCGGCCACATTTATAGTTTAGATATAGATTAAGTGACTATGGTACATTATTACATTCTAAGAATTGTACTATTTTTATTGTTCTCAGCAAACCGGTGTGATATCTTGGAACGCTGTATAACTAAGATGACTTCTATAGACGTCCTGATGTTCCTTGAGGATTTTGCTTACAAGACATCGCCGGAATAGAGCATCGTCTTGGTCTTCTGACATCATCAGATATTAGTTCTATACACATGTATAATCATATGTTTGTAAAAAGAATTTAGAAATGTTGTTAATGATTGACCATTTGAATTTATGGTTATATACTCATTATACATCGTGAGATTTCGATGTTGGTGTAATTTCTTAATGGAAATTGTCATTCACATTTATACACATTGATATGAATTTTTGTTGTAACATTACCTGTACTTTTGAGTTGGTTGGTAACACCTCCCCGGATATATTTACTTTGAGAAAATAGTTTCTCCTATCTAGTGAGATTTCTTTCTTCTCACCAGACGCTCTACTGTGCGTCGATTGGATCTGTCATTATGATGTTATTTTTTTTTGGTGATCCTTTCATTGGCGCATTACTCATGCGTTATGAGCTTAATGCACCTGGCTCATAGATGTATTTCAAAAAAAAAAATGTGCCATTTTTTTTCCCCGGGAGGTGTGGTAATGTTGCCGTCATTTTGGACGGTGGAAAAAAACGCCAACCTAATGTATGTTTGGTTTAATGTGATCAAAGAGAGATAAATGTTTATTATCTTTCTGTGACAGGTTTGACTGGTGATTATCTTCCCCTGTCTTATGTTGTCCTGTCTCAGGCAATGTCTTATAGTTGACATGTCTTAAGTCTATTTATAGGATCATATACGGAGTATCTTTATCACCCGTTTGGGCGGAAACGCCTGGTCTGGGTTTGCCTCGATCTGGTCCATGCTCTTTGGGCATGCGCGGGTCTTGGTGGCAAAAGCCGGGAGACTGATTCAGAGAGAGCGTACCTGAGGCTTAGAACGGATGTACCGATTCGTAGATTTCTCTCTGCCAAGTTTTCAATAGGGATTGGAAATTCTGGGAATGACAGTTTTGTCATTCTTCCATCCCTGAGTGTTTCTTTATGCCAGTATTGGCTGTGTTGTGTTACCTTAGAGTGTAAGGATTCTTTAAGAAGGTAACTGAAACATTATTCGATCTTTTCGTCTCGTTTAGATCTTACAGGTACATTTATCGCTGATGGCGACATAGTGAGCGAAGCTCACAAGGAGTTATTATGCAGTACTCCAGTATTGCTTCATATTTGAAAGACTAGGTCTAAGTTGACCTGTTACATACATAAGCATAAGAATCATCTTTATGGATCCGCAATGCAGGCGGAATATGGTTTGGCAGAAAGTATATTTAATCTCAGAAGCTTGTGTAAACTGAGAGTGACCTGATTATCGAGGCCCGCGACCTGCGGCCTGATTTTGTTGTCATCATATTGGTCTGTGTGTACGGCCAATATTCTTCACCAGAATGAAGTATCTGGCATGTGAGGCCAGTCTGAAGTCTTTTGCTAATTGTACGACAATGGCATTAACTTTGTTTAGATAATTGATATCGCCCGTACTAAGCAAGATATTTGCTAGGGCTTACCTGACGGGGCTCAGTCAGGGATTAGAGCTATTGCATAAACAGTAAACATTGGTCAAGACATTGTTACATGTCTGGGATCTGTGATGCCTGAAGCTGACCTTTGTAACTACACACATTATGTACTCGATCTTATACTATTGACTGTTTCGTCCATCATCATCGTATTATCGTACGTCATGAATAAATATTGTAAACGTCAGCAGCATTCCCTACTTCACTGACTTCTACTTGGGGTTGTGTGAGTTAATGTGAAGCGTTCAAGAGCCTATACGGCCTTCATGTTATCAGCACTGTTAATTACTCACACAATCAACCACATTGTTATACAAGTACTACACGTCTGAATCTACATGAATACTGACATGATGTGTGTGTCTACTATACCCTGGCGGCACTTCACACTAGTGACCTAAATTCTCGCTACAACTTGGTACTGTCCAGGACAACACGACACGCTCAACGTACTAACATTCATAACACATCAAAAACAGTACGTTACGTCTGGGCATTTACACTGAACAACCATTTACATCTCCAGTCAAACAGACTTTTACAGTGACTCTTTGTTATTTTCAGTCATCTTTGCCAACAATAGTTACAATTAACATAATATATCTTCCATTCTCTCACAAAAGTGTTTCATGCTGTTAATTTATTAAATTTGCTCTGTTTCCTGTTTCAGAAAGTTAAATAAATCTACAACTGAGCTGGCCAATATTGAAACAGAGTACGTCAAAAACCTCCAGCAGCAAATATACTACCTAGAGTTAGAGGCAGATTATCTGTATCCTTTGTTTTTGAATTGGTTTAAAATGTCTGTGTTCTGCCTTTAAAATCTGCAAGGTTCAAAGTTTTAAACTTTGTGTTAAGTAAGTAAATAAAGGGCAGATAAAATAACACAAAAAACCAGTATAGTGTGCAGAAGAAAGTTCATGTAAGAGTAAACAAAGTTAATAGTCCACACAAAACAGGCCAGAATCGTCCTCACAAGTTAGAGAAAAGTACATACAAGACAGGTCAAAATAATGCCCATAAGACATGACAAAATACATACAAAACTGTATAAAGTACAAAAGAGCAAGAGCAAATTACACAGTAGCCAGGTAAGAGTACAAGCCTGACAGGACAAAGTGAACACATGACAAGCCAAAGGACAAACAAGACAGGGTAACCATACAACATGCCAAAATGTAAGGAGCAATACAGCTGGAAGTTACAAAGAATATGGGGAGGGGAGCTCTGAAAATGAGGTTAATTAAGTGACAATGCTTGTATCTATAACTGAAAGCAATACAATAGTTTCTTAGCTTTCTGTCAGCCGAGAGCAAGCACGTAAAGCTACAGAAATGCATCCTCATATGACATTAGAAGCTGAGAGAATGTTGGCCAAGTTGAAAGTAAGTCCTTTTTCTTATTGTGCTATTTAAATCATTTTATAAGAAACCCATTGAAAACCTTTATTCAAATCTTGGTATGAAAGGTTTGTTATTGCAGTGTCAGTTATTTATTTCATCTATAATGATCATTTTATCAATCATTGCTGTGTGACTTATCCACCACCAAGACCTTTCTAAGGACAACAAAAATAAATACTGCCATAAGACTATATAAAATTATGAGGTAAATTAAAACAGGTATTAAGGAGACTTACCAAGACTCACCAGCCTTTGCAGAAAGTAGAGATTGGTGCAATGGGAAAGCAGAATTGGAAATTTCAATACCCTTTAGCTCCCCAAGGAGTATAGGTATTAAAAAAACACAGGCCAAGTCTTCCAGCCATGTTCCATCATCTCAAATTCTTTCCATGTCTTCATCATTTTCATTTCTGCCTTCATTTCTCTTCTTCGTGTGTTTTTGGGTCTACCTCTGCCTCTCTTATCTTGGGGATTCATGAACAACAATCTCCAGCATAAGAATGGAGATAGAGGCAGCTACTTCAGCCCTAATGTGGCTATCTGAAACTCCATTAATCAGGCCAGTTATTGCATCAGACTCACAGTTCAGTCTTTGGAAGGTCTAAAATGGATGGCTACAACATGAATGGATAACATACATGGCAGCCTCAAACCTTTAGGAACTAGCATGGATCTATTGTCCTGCTCATGCAGGCATGAGTGGCAATGAGAGAGCTGTCAGACTAGCCACAAGAGTGCCCATGGTGGAGATATTGGATATGGATAAGGGAGAGATAATAAGGACAATCAGTGATCACCTATTAGAGAATGACATTGCAATAGATGAATCAACAAGGCTAAGACTGGAAATTTAGTATGAGATGTAAGACTAGCAGGGGTGGACGTATGAGAGGATACATCAGGCATGTACACAACCAGAACAATCAGCATTCATACCCTTTGGCATTTGCTGATGGACACTGAGCACTATGGAATTTACCCGGAGTGCTGTGATGTAAATTCTGAACAATAACAACAACAAATTACCAAGATAAAGGACAAAGAAAAATAATAGAGGTCTGTACCAAATCCTCAGAGACAGCTTTGTAACAGAAGTCAGGTTTTTTTAGGTTTTCAGATATTGCCGAAATTGCGTTCAGTAGCCAAAAGTCACCGAAAATAGTCAGAAATTCCCCAAATGGTGGTCGAAAAATAGCCCAGAGACAATTTTTATTTTCAGAATATTTCAGTTTTCAGGTGTTAAGATTAAAGGATGCAGACCTGTACAGAAAAGAACTAATCTAAATATATAATAACTGTTTAAAAGGATATGAATTTCTAAGGATAACTGGTGTGGTCACTGGTAAGTCCAAACTGAAATCCTGAATAACTTGTGTTTTTGATATACTTTTTGAAAAATCAGAATCTTCAACTCTAATGTCAAGTCCCTCGTACTGTTTGGTTCTGATACGTGAGCAAAAACATAAACAACAATCCAAGAATTTACAGACTTTCATAATTGGAGATTGGTGTAGTCTGGAAGGATTGAAATGGTATGAAAAGATCACCAATGTGGCACTGATTTCAAGAACCAGACAAGTGCTACAAGTATTTGGAACAGGAGATAAGAAGAAGACACTGGTGATGGACTGGACACACATTGAGAAAAACAGTTTTTAGCATTACCTTGTATAATGCAGCCTTTGCTCTGGGATCCACAGGATAAGACAGTTAAAGATCAGAAAATGCACATAAACAGAACTGGAGATGAAAATTAAAGGGATACAGAAACAACATTCTAAGATCTGGAGCAGATGGCACATGATGACCTAGTACACATTTATTGAAGGCCTATGCCTCTTGGGGAGCTCCTTATGCTCCCTCACAAGGACCTTATGATAATACCTTTGGCTATTCATTGCTCTTTATCTTTGTAAGACTCCCATTTGCCTGTTTTGTTCACCTCATTGGTTAAAAAAAAAGGAAAATAAATCAATAATTATCTTTTTTTTTTTAAAAGAGTGAGGCAATGTGAAATTAAATGAGTGAAACATAGAAACTATATGTGTTTTATGAAACTGCTTTTTATAGTTTTGAAATAAATTTTACTGTTGTTAGAGTTTTATCGTGGTTACTTTTCCCTTCCCATTTAATTTTTTCTTCCCGATTTCACAGAACCGTTTAGGATTAGAACGGGAATGAGACAGGGATGCCTCTTGTCTCCATTTCTTTTCTTACTAGCGATAGATTGGGTTATGAAAGCATCAACATCACACAACAGAAATGGAATCCAGTGGAATCTGACTAAACAGCTTGATGATCTAGATTTTGCAGATGACTTGGCTCTTCTGTGCGATAACCATAATCAGATGCAAGAGAAAATGAAAATTCTCGATCAGAGGTCACAACAAGTGGGCCTGAAAATACACAGGGCAAAGACAAAGATTATGAGAATAAATTCAAGAAATAATAACGAGGTTGAACTTGAAGAAACACCACTAAAAGATGTAGAATTGTACACACATCTTGGCAGTAATAAAGACAAAGTTGGAGGGACAGACAGTGATATCAAAATAAGAATACAAAAAGCAAGAGGAGCTTTCATTGCATTGGGAAACATATGGAGAACAAGAGAAATCAAGTCCAACATGAAAATAAGAATCTTCAACTCAAATGTAAAGACAGTCCTATTGTATGGCTCTGAGACATGGAGAGCAACAAAAACAACAACCAAAAAGCTACAGACTTTTATAAACGGGTGCTTGCATAGAATAGAAGGACTGAAATGGTATGACAAAGTCACAAATGTGGAATTGATGACAAGAACCAGACAAGTGCCAGTAGAACAAGAGTTGAGAAGAAGACGCTGGCGATGGATAGGACACACATTGAGGAAACCTGTTGATAGCATTACAAGGCAGTCCTTGTTCTGGAATCCACAGGGAAAAAGAGGCAGAGGTAGACCAAAAAACACATGGAGAAGAGAACTGGAAACAGAGGTGAAAATGATGAGGAAAACATGGAAAGAACTTGAGCGGATGGCACAGGACAGGAGGACTTGGCATGTGTTTGTTGAAGGCCTATGCTCCTTGGGGAGCTAAAAGGGTATTGAATTTCACCAATGAGTACAAAATATCTTGTTTATCATTTCTTCCCCCTCATAATGTGCCACAGGAATTTGATTTATTGTATTTTAACAGTTGCCATGTTAGCAATGAAATTTTTTTTATTAGTTTGACATGAATTTGGTATTTTGTTTCTTAACAGTTTTGAAGTTAGCAATAAGATCTCATATATTTATTTCACATAAATTTAATTTGTTATTTCTTGACAGTTTCAAAGTTAGCAATAACATCTCATATATTTATTTCACAAAAATTTAACTTGTTGTTTCATAACAGTTTTGAAGTTAGCAATAAGATCTCATATGTTTATTTCACAAAAATTTAACTTGTTGTTTCTTAACAGCTTCCATCTTTGCAATAAGATCTTAATTTATTTCACAGGAATTTAGTTAGTTGCATCTTAACATGTCCTTTTTTAACAATAGGAGGTGATGTATTTATTTCACATAAATGTAATCAGTTACATATTAACCATTTTATTTCACAGAAATTTAATTTGTTTCATCTTGATAGTTTCTATGTTAACAATACGATCTGATGTACGGTATTTATTTCACAGGAGATGCAGTCTGAAATGGACAAGATGGAGTTGGAGCTCAAGAGAAGAGATTCAAGTATAGGACTTCATTCCTCAGAGAAAGAGAGACTTGCAGAAGTGCTTCACCTAGAGAAAGGTTTGAAACTTTATTTAGTGTAGAAACATCAGCATTTCCCTTTTCGCTCCTTATGGAGCAGGGGGCCACCATTGCTGATGGGCCCCTTGCAGAAAGCCTGCACCAATGCATTCATGTGCTCTTCTCTTGCAGTGGTGGTCTTTGTAACAATTTGTCTTGCATGATGAGATTGCCAGCCTCATACACAACGTCATATTAGTTGCTTTAACATGTAACAAAATAAAAACATACTTCATAAGGCCTGGGTTCTGCTACTTTATGCATTTAATCACAAAAAGATAAAGGATCCCGTTACGTGTCCATGGAGGCATATTGGGAATATGGTGATAGGCCCATATTTTCTCGACCATCGGCAACACTAGGGGTGATGTGGTCAGCATCACGCCGGCCGTCTAATCCTTCTCAGAGTTGCTCTGGTTCCAAATTCATGAGGCTGGGTTGACCCCAGAGTCGTTTGTGGTCTAAAAAATCCTACCTCAACTTGGGATCGAACCATGGATCACAAAGCTAGGAAGCCAGTGGCACTAACCACTGTGCTACCACGACTCCTATTTAATCACAACCAGGTAATAAAGTGTTTTGTAACTAAATAAAGATGGTTAACTATGCAGAACTAGCACTTTAAAACAACAGATTGAATAACTGAACTGAGAGAACACAAGAAAGGTAACGGAAACTGAGAGAACACAAGAAAGGTAACGGAACTGAGAGAACACAAGAAAGGTAACGGAACTGAGAGAACACAAGAAAGGTAACGGAACTGAGAGAACACAAGAAAGGTAACTAAACTGAGAGAACACAAGAAAGGTAACGGAACTGAGAGAACACAAGAAAGGTAACGGAACTGAGAGAACACAAGAAAGGTAACTGAACTGAGAGAACACAAGAAAGGTAACGGAACTGAGAGAACACAAGAAAGGTAACGGAACTGAGAGAACACAAGAAAGGTAACGGAACTGAGAGAACACAAGAAAGGTAACGGAACTGAGAGAACACAAGACAGGTAACTAAACTAAGAGAACACAAGAAAGGTAACGGAACTGAGAGAACACAAGAAAGGTAACGGAACTGACAGAACACAAGAAAGGTAACGGAACTGAGAGAACACAAGAAAGGTAACAACTGAGAGAACACAAGAAAGGTAACTGAACTGAGAGAACACAAGAAAGGTAACTGAACTGAGAGAACACAAGAAAGGTAACTGAACTGAGAGAACACAAGAAAGGTAACAACTGAGAGAACACAAGAAAGGTAACAACTGAGAGAACACAAGAAAGGTAACGGAACTGAGAGAACACAAGAAAGGTAACTGAACTGAGAGAACACAAGAAAGGTAACAACTGAGAGAACACAAGAAAGGTAACTGAACTGAGAGAACACAAGAAAGGTAACAACTGAGAGAACACAAGAAAGGTAACAACTGAGAGAACACAAGAAAGGTAACTTAACTGAGAGAACACAAGAAAGGTAACTAAACACGCTGAGTTATATATATATATATATATATATATATATATATATATATATATATATATATATATATATATATATATATATATATATATATATATATATATATATATATATGAAAATGAGAAGGTCTACAGGAAAACATGACGAAGGGTGGGTTTTTGGAAAACAGAAAAAACTTTAATGCATCTTACTTGTCAAGTCAGTCCTATTGTATGGTTCTGAAACATGGAGAATAGCAAAAGCAACAACCACAAAGCTACAGACTTTCATAAATGGGTGCTTGTGTTGAATAAAAGGATTAGAATGTTGTGCAAGGTCACAAATGTGGAACCAATGACAAGAACCAGACAGGTTCCAGTGGAACAAGAGATGAGAAGAAGACGCTGGCAATGGATAGGTCACACCTTGAGGAAGCCTGTGGATAACATTACAGAGCAGTCCTTGTTCTGGAACCCAGAGGGTAAGAGAGGCAGAGGTAGATCAAGAAACATGTGGAGAAGAGAACTGGAAACAGAAGTGACAATGATGAGGAAAACGTGGAAAGAACTTGAGTTGATGGCACATGACAGGAAGACTTGGCATGTGTATGTTGAAGCCCTGTGCTCCTTGGGGAGCTAACGGGTATTGATTGATTAAAGACATCTTACTAAGACAAAAAAACAGGAAATTGCTTACTTTGTGGCAACAAGGCCTTTGTCGGGGAAAAGAAAGAAAATGAGAGCTAAGTAAGAAACATAAATCAAAATCACTTGAGGGAAAGTGATCATAGTGATGATTTATTATCAGACCAGGTTCTTTTCTTAATTATAATTATATCTCTAAGAATGTATCATTGGTGGTCTTAAACACAGCAGTAATTATTCCTGTTGCCAGAGAATCGACAAAGAGACAAGAGGCTTATGACAGACGAGCTTGTGATCATGAAGAAAGAGAAGGACAGACTTGAAAGAGAACTTGCTCACAAAAACGATCAGATTCTGAATGCTAAAAATGAACTTGAAAAGTCTGCACTTGCACTCAAAAATGCAGAAATAAAAATAAATACTCTCAGAGCCCAGGTAAGATAGATCAAGTTGTTAGATTCTGTGTGTTTTTAAGGATGAAATCACACATCATAAGGTGATCTTTTGATTCTGGTACTTCAACAAATTGGATTAATTTGAAACCGTTGTGATAATTTGCTCAAAAACAAAGACAAACAAAATAAAAAGTATAAAGAGCCTTGAAGAGACTATGTGTGCTGAAGCAAAATGATGTGCAACTTAAGTACTGTTAACCCTTAACGATATTGTGAAAAGGGTATCTGAATTGGGTGATTTTCTAAATTTTCAAGGAATACAGTATCTTACTGCAAAATCATGGAAAGAACTTGACCTGATGGCACGTGACAGGAGGCATGTGTTTGTTGAAGGCCTTTGCTCCTTGGGGAGCTAAAAGGTGTTGATTGATTGATTGACTGCAAAATCACAGAAATCCTGCAACAATATGGCTGACAGCAGCCAATGTAACACTCTTGGCTCAAGAACGCAAACTTCAGCTTACCACTACGCTTACATTCTATATAAAGGATTGAAGACAAGAGAGAATCAGAAAGAGGCTTAGGTTTTTCAAAAGACCAAACTTATTTATGTCAATTTCTGAAACTGATGTTAATATTGCCTCTAAAGTTAAAGGTAGTCCCATAGCAAATACTGCATTAGGGAAGTGATGTTAGAGACTTCACTATACTAGCTCCAGCACTGAGAGGTAGGGTACCAATTCCCTTCTTCACCTACTGTTAAGTCATATTTTAATTAAGGGGAGTTAAGTGCGTATGTACGGGTCGGATTTTTGTACACACACTTTTTGAACACAGCTCTTTTGACTAGCTGTTAGTTCGCTTTTTAAAAATAGGATAAAGAAACTGTCGAACGTTCTATGAATTAGTTTTGGGGGGAAAGGCGGATGAATTCTGCTCACATCTCAAGCTGCGAGTTTGTGCTTGAATGAATTTTGTACTGAGCTGTTTTAAGCAGCTGATTTTTCGTGAAAGTATTTGGCTGGCAGAGCTTGGAAATGGACGCTTTACCATTTTCGCTAGTGTGTTCCAGCGAATATTCTTTTTGTGAAAGGAATATTTGATAAGTGCAGAATGTACGTTATTGAAGATATTATGAGGCCACGGATTGTACAGGCCATTATTCGATATTCATATTCCTGTGATGGATTGTTTTGCAGATAGATAGTGTGTTGAAGAGAATGTTGTTTTCTCCCAGGGAACTTGTTATTCAAAGCCAAGGATCTCGTTGGCTTGTTAATGCATTGTATTCATATTGATTCAAAGTCATGGACTATTGAGAACTGGAATGATATTTTTGCTGTACTATTATGAGATGAAATATGTGCTGCTATGTCCTGCAGCCTATTCACCTATTTGCTGATTCATGTTTCCTGATGGATATTTTGTACTTAATGCCCATGATTTGCTGTGGTGGTTTATGCAACCGTTGTTATGGATTTACTTACATGTTGCTTCATGAGTATGCTGTGAATTGTCTTGCTATGATGTCTACGTGACCGTCTCGTCAATAAACTGTATAACGTTTCCAGGAGTTACAACATTTCCTGACTTCTACTTTTCTGTGGTGTGAGTGACTGTACTATAGACACACTTAAAGAACCTATACACATTCGCGTATGTTATGATCTCTATAGTCACACACCTGTCGGCCATCTGTAAGCCCGACTTATGCTGATTCGCCAGTTATCAGCGAAAGTAATAACATTTATCTTCTTGATAACCCCACCAGTATCTTCCATCAAATAATCTTTAACACCTACTTTTCCTTCCCTAACTCAAGAGTAATGTCAGGTACCCATTTACAGCTGGGTAAACTGGAGTGTGTCGATAGTGTATTGAACCCGGCACCTTTGCCGCAAGAGACCAGTGCTCTAACCACTCTGTCAATCAGATGCTACATTTCCTTCTTCTTCTTCTTCTTGCGATCGCATCTTTGATGATTACACCGTCAGACGAGTTCTCATGATGAATTCGACTGTTGTTTGAAGTTCCTCTTTAACTCCATATAGCTTTGAGTTTAGTGTTGAGTCATTGGGCCAGTATATCTTTCGTAACTGGTCATACAGAGGACAGTCCTGTAGAACATGCTCAGCAGTTTGTTCGTTTAATCCACATGTGCACAGTGGTGAAGCAGACAATCGTAGCTTGTGCATGTGTTTATTCAGTTTGTTATGCCCTGTCCTGAGTCGAAAAATAGTTATCTGTCCCTGCCGGTCGAGAGTATGATAGTCGTCTTTGGGTTGGTTCTGTTCTCTTCTCATAGTCTGGATAGCTCTCTTTTTCTCAAAGTATGTGACTTCATTATCTTCTTGTTCACATTCTCCTCCCTTTTTTGCAAGTTTATCTGCCTTTTCATTTCCGGGTACACCACAATGAGATGATACCCACTGAAGTATGGTTCTCTTTTTGGCAGCTACCTTGTTTAGTTCATTTCTCAGATGCGGGAGTTTACCACCCTTGAGAGCTTGCAGGACAGACAGTGCATCTGTGAGGATGACTACCTGGTGGCAGTCAGAGTTGGTGTTATAAATCAAATTTGCAGCTTGCTCTAGAGCTTGAACCTCAGTTGTATAGTTGGAACAGAATTTACCAGTGGGAATGTGCCTAGTCTCATAGTGGTTGTCAGGATATGAGATAAAGATACCGGCACCTCCATTCCTAACAGCATTAGTTGCTGATCCATCTGTATAGGCATGTATCCATGATTGATCGGGATAGCTTTCTTGGATCATACTCAATGTAGCAGTTCGTTTTTGCAGATCATTATACTCACATCCACTTGTGAGACCACTGACTGATGTATTAATTTGGAGGGCACTGCTGGCCTGCTCCCATGGTACAGGGTATAGGGTGGGCTTCAGTGGTGTTGTCTTCATGGATAGGTCTTCTTGATGCTGTCTTATAAGTCTTTTCCCCGATGCACAAAGCTGCTACGCTTTAGACGTCCCAATGCCAGATCATCTAGTCTTGCCTTCATTGGGTGCATTGGCATACTGTTGTACTTTTCCATCTGGATCATGGTTTTTGTGTCTCTTCTATGGGACAATGTCTGTAATCCAGCAACCTTCTGCATCTCTGTTATTGGTGTAGTTTTCATGGCTCCTGTAATGAGCCTGAGGGCTTGATTTTGCACCTTGTCCAAAGACTGCAGATGTGAGTTAGCAGCTGATGACCATGCTGCTGAGCTAAACTCTAAGTGTGGTCTTATTACTCCATTATAAATCTTCTTTAGATTTCGTTCATTTGCTCCCCAGTTGGTACCTGCTAATTTTCTGAGTATGCCTAGTCGTCTTCGGGCCTTTCCCTCTGCATTTTCAATATGCTTATTCCATGTAAGCCTTTGGTCAAATGTCACCCCAAGATAGGTGGGGTAGCTTTCTTCCTTGATCACGGTTGTCCCTAGGTGTATGTTAGCTGATTTGTCCTTGGGGGTGAGGGAGAACAGTGTTGTGGAGGTTTTGTCTGTGTTTATTGTGATAAGCCATTTCTCTGCCCATGACACTAGCATGTCTGCTGCCCGCTGCATTCTATAATTTGCTGTGGTGACATTTTCATCAGCGCACCAGAGTACTAGGTCATCTGCATATAAGGCAGCTTTAACTCCTGCAGGGAGATCTTTCACCAGGTCATTGATGTAAACAAGGAAGAGTGTAGGGGAAATTACTCCTCCTTGAGGTACCCCCTGGTGGAGCAACACTTTTCTGCTCTGCAGACCGTCAAGGGTGACTCTAGTTCTCCTGTTATGCAAGTATGACTGGATCCATTTCATCATGTTGCCTTGGATTCCACTTCTCCTAAGTTTTGCAATGAGGCCATCTTTCCACACCTTGTCAAAGGCCTGCTTGAAGTCGACCCAGATCGTTAGGACCTTTTTCTTCTCCTGGAAGGCATCTTCTATTGCTTGAGACAAGTAAGTAACATGGTCTTCTATACTGTAGCATTCTCTAAATCCAGCTTGTTCCGGCACCAGGATCTGCTCAGACTCTAAATACCATTTCAATCTGTGGTTGACTATTCGCTCCATAGTCTTCCCAACACAGCTTGTGAGACTGATTGGCCGGTAACTTGCAGCCTCGGTCTTACATTTCCCTTTCTTTAGTATGGGTATTGTGATGGCTTCTCTCCATACTTGGGGTACCGTTCCTTTCAACCAGCTGTGGTTGAATATCTCAAGCAGTTTTGTCTTTGCTGCTGAGCTCAGATTTACTAGCATTTCGTTGCTGATTTTGTCTGGGCCGGGTGACTTTTGAAACTTAAGCTTGGAAATAGCCTTCTGTAGTTCTCCTAGTGTGATGGGTTCCCTCATTGGGGCAGGAGTATCTGTCTGTCCCATGATTGCCAGTATTTCTTTTATCTCTCTCTGATGATCTATGTTAATGGGTAAGTTGCTTTCTGAACTGTATCTTCTAGCAAACAAGTCTGCAGCTTGTTTTCCTCTGAAAAGTTTGCCACCTTCATCCAATGTGATAGTCTGCCTAGGTGAGGAATGCTCTTCATTTAGAGACTTGACTAATCTCCAAAGTTTCCTGCCGTCTTTCTCAAGGTTCAGCGATGCCGTTTTAGTTCTCCAGCTTTTCCGTTTTTCTTCTAGCTTTGTTCTCTGAAACTCTGCTACAGCCTTTTTCCATTTGTTGTGAGTTTCAAATGAAGGCTGAGACTCTGCGTCCTTTCTAGCCCTGTCCATAGCTTCCTGACGTTCTTGGAGTGTGCTGGACCAGTATGGTATGTAGTTACGCCGGCATCCTTTGGGAATGGTTTCTTTTGCAGCTTGTAGTATGCATCTGTTGAAGTCTTTTACCACTTCATTAATGTCTCTGTTCTGTACCTTGAGGGTAGACAGCAGCGTGTTCACCAGATGCCTGAATAAACCCCAGTTGGCTTTTTTGTAGTTCCATCTTATAATGGCTGGGCCTGTACTGAGAGTTGCACTCTGGACAGTAAGAAAGATTGGGCGATGGTCGCTTCCCCCTAGTTGGTCTCCTACTTCTCTACTAATAGATCCAGCTATATCTGGTGTGGAGAAGGCAAGATCTGGTGTTGAAGTTGTGTGCCATCCTCTGGAGTAGAAGGTAGGAGTATCTGTGGCATTATTGACTAGGATTAGGGAGTGATCATCTTGCCAAGTTTCAACCTCTTCACCTCTGTGATCCAGATGGTTATAGCCCCAGCTCTGGGAGTGGCTATTAAAATCTCCAACTGCTATAAAGTTGGTGGCTGGTACCTGTATAGAGCTGAGACTCAGGGGTTTGTTGTTCGGACAGTAATAGTTCAGGAGTTCTATTTCCATCTTGTCTACCTTTATCTGCAACAGCTGATATTCTGCTCCATCCATGAAGGTTTTCCTTTCGTGTGCAGGAATGTTATTCCTTACAAGAGTAAGTACTCCTCCTTTTCGTCTATCTTTTCTGTTGGATTTGAAGCATTGATATCCCCTTATTTTAAAGGTTTGATCTGCTTTCAAGTGAGTCTCTTGGATACAGCAAACACTGACTTGCTTCTCATACAAGATGTTTTCCAGCTCTGTCTTTTTGCTGTATCCAGCCTGCTTGCTGTTCACTCCCTCTGCATTCCAGTGCATCATGACAAGTGGCACTCTGGGTTTCTCTTTTTCTGTTTTGTTTTGGTCAGTAGTTCTCCTCCGCCGTCTGCTGACTCCACAAGACGGTCTAGAGGGTCCTCCAGTAGCTGAGGGTGGGCTCTGTCGAGGCTCAGAGCCCGGCACTGCACCTGCCTGGTGGAGCTCCACAGGGCGAGCACCAGTACGAGATTTATTTGACGGTGTACTCTCCATAGAAAAAAAAAAAGCGAGTTGCGTGATACTGTGGTTTCCGGTGCGCCTTCTGGCCCAGTATCTATGACTTTAGCACCTGTTCAACGGGAGAGTGGGCTCACCCCTAATCTGTTTATGTTCCCAGTAGTAGACTATTCGCAAGCAGCCTGGGGGTGTCACTGCTCTGCGCGGACCTTGTTTACCGAGGCGGCGTCCGAGCTCGTATGGTGAAAATATGGTTGCGTTATCTTCAAAATAGCCCTGTCTTTCCCATGGCTTTTCTGCCATCCTGCAACTTTGAGTTAGGGAGTTCTGAGCTCCAGTCTCTTTCCCAGGCATTTTATCCTGGCCTGGCACGCATACAGAGGACCCCACTTCTGGTTCTAAGTTAGCAGTTGGGGATAGGTGGGGTAGCACACTGTGCATTCCCCGTCATCCAGGGGGCTCTCCAACTATGCAGAGCTTGCACAATGCTGTGCTCTGGTTCTGGGCTCTCCCAAGGAATCCTCACGTCCTGCACAGAGCCACTTCCAGATACCCACCACCTGCCAATCCTCCATTGTAGAAATCTCCTGCATGCGGCCATCCAGTCAAGAGCCAGTATTAAGTCTGGTGCCCAAGTGATCCCCCCAAGCTCAGTGTGCAATGCTGGGTTCTCATCATGCTGCAACACAGGGGGGATTGTGATGCTCAGCCATCTCTCTCAACTCTGCACCGATAAGTGACATCGGGGACTTAACTGTGCCTCAGTACTGGGAGGCCCCGTTTCTGGGTACACCACACACAGCCAACTGAGGCAACGGTCGCCGTGGGCGTGTCTTCAGTGGGGAAGTTGTGGAGTCTTCCTGTCCATGTTCTTGCACATCCTAACACTGCCCGCAAGACATCGGAGGTTTGGAGAGTGGCCTTCTCTGCTTTTTTGAGCTGGGGTGGGCTCCCCGGGCAAGTCTCGATGGGGATCGGGACGTGTCCACGCGCCAGTGGGCCCAGCATCGGCCGCATCTGATGGAGGACTTGCTCTGCCAGGTTTGATGTGGATTTCCTACCGCCCCGGGTAGAAGCCAGAAGTGTACTGTGCCAGCTCTGGGGGAGATAAAGGGGGTGTTTCTGCGTCTCCTTGTGATACGTAGCCAAGGTAGAGCTCACAGTGCTCTTTCCCCGCCACCAAATTGCCTGCTGGTTACGCCGAGTTCTCCGAGGCTCTAGACATGTGACCAAGAGTTGAAGGCAATAGGATCGTCAAGTCCTGAGTCTCTGTGCCTGTACGATGTGTTCCGATCTTCAGGGAGCAGTCCACACTCGTTCCCACTCCCAAGACTTGTTCAGTATCCATCTGGCTCCTTCCCACCCACAGAGGGTGTGTACGGTGTAGTGCACCGGTTTTATTATCGAGGTTTGCTCCTCTAGATCCGTTGTGTTTAGCCTGAGGATTCGCACCCTCAGTTACCAGGACTACCTCGAGGAGGGTGTGGCTCTTCACCACACACAACGATCTTGGGGTATGAGAGGTTTTGCTAGGCCAAGAGACTAACACCGCAATGGTCGCTCCTTTCATGAACAAGAATTCACTAGGCCTAGGGTGAAGCAAGGGGGGAAACCCACTACCCACAACACCAGCACATCATACCCCCTGTCTGTAAAAGACTTTGCCCCCTACATTTCCTGAATAAGGACGTTATGGATACAGTAAATAGATGTCTTTTTCATGTATGTGATCAAAAGGTTCATTGATGTCTTTAGTAAAAATAAGCAGCTGAGGGCTGTCACCTCAGGGGTGCATTACCATAGTCAGTTATGCCTGAAGGGGCTATTATTATTTTGTCTTTAGTTCCAGTATCTTTATGTGGTTTTCTACAGTTGTCATTCTTGTTTATAATCAGGATCTGAAAGTAAAATATTTTTGAGACACTGAACAGTTTCTTCCATATTTTGATAATCAGACTCACTTTCTTTAATTATTGGTATATAAACTAATAAAACGGTATTGAATCAGTTTTACAAATAACTTCATATGAAACAAGGGACGTTTCGGGTTTTACCCTTCATCAGCCACAAACAGGTGACAAAGACAAGAATTACATATAGGCCTAGGTACTACAAAAACATACGATGATAAGAAACAATACAAAATGAGCGATACAAGCAGATGGAAAAAGTACAATGATAATACAAGAAAATCAAAAAACCTAACAGAAATACCGAAGCAAGAAAGTAAATAATAAATGAAACGAAAAAAAGAGGATGAACAAAACTTCGGAACAAGTAAAAGTCACTTAGCTAGAACCATATATGCTTGGAATACACAAGACCGTAGTACTCTCTGCAAGAAATCTCGAAGGAAGTGACGTATAAGATAGCGACAATTTTTAATGAGATACAAAAGGATATGAAATGAACCAAAACCAAAACATAAGAAGATAGATAAAAAAAACAACGAATAAAGAAGAATGAAAAAGAGAGAAAAGCTACCAGAATTTATGCAAAATGATGTTGAACATTGAGGCCTTCAGGACATAAAACGCCCATTTGAAAAATAAGACGATTCTCTAACGAAAAGCGAGTCCGGTCATCCCCGACACATAAACGGAGGGCTGTGACATGGATATCGGATTTACCTGAATGGTCAGGCCTATTGAAATGAAGGGCCACTGGTAAATGTTTGCCATGATAGATGTCATTCAAGTGCTCACGAAACCTGTCTGCCAAACGCCTGCCAGTTTTACCAATATAGGTAATGCCGCACCTCTTGCAGATGATAGCATAAATAAGGTTTCTGGATTCGCACATGAAAGACTCTCTAATGATAAATTTTCCTTTCTTTAATTATTGGCTTGGTTTTAACGTGTATGATAATACAGCGACTCAAAAGCTTCAAAATCTAACTCAATAGCTACATTTTCAAGAATCTTTTTGTCTGCGGTTTTTTTTTAGGTGTTGTGATTTTCTGTTCTGTAAAGGAACTAGCTAAACTCAAAACTTCAAACTTTGTATTACCTGTTTGCATGTTTTGTTAGAGCTCTTTTCTTTCTGGTGCTTTCAGCATTATTATCACTTTTCTAGACTATCTTGACTGTTTATTTATTTTCTTATACAGGTAGTAATGATCATTTGATCTATATGAGCTGCCATTTAGCAAACTTTACACAACATATTATCCTTTGCTATTATATATATATACACCCACAGTGCCTTGCAGTTAGTTAAACAGTAGCATAATCTTATCTTTACAGCAGCATCAATGAACTTTATGGTTGACAAGGATGTACCACATCCTGTTTACAAACACTACCTATTGTTCATGCAGAAACCTTGACACGGGGTCAAGAGGTTATGGTTTGGGAAGATGAAATCTGTTGTCAATAAATGAAATATACCTTTTTTTTTCCCCTACCTTCAGCTAGAACAAAGAGTTGAGCAGCACAACCTGACACAACTTGCCCTGGAAGAGAAACGAGTGGCACTTCTGACTACTGAGACCCAGCTGCGAGAATTGGAGGAGAAATACATCAGCAGTACTTTTATTATCAACGATAATCTAACCCAGGACCTGAGGGTTGGACCTCAACAGTTTCTTTTTCTTTATCTCATTTCCTCCATTTTATTTCTTTTCTTGTGAATTTTACAAGATAACAAAATATTTCATTTATTTATCAAATTGTTACTCTTTCTTTTAATCATTCAGTATTTACTTTAATCAAACAGTATGCTGCACGCGTGAAGTAATCTCTGTTTCTTCATTTAATCATATATTCTTTCAGTCATCATTTTAAAAATATGATTAATTTATTTTGTCTTTTTAAAATAACATTTATTGTATGTGTGATAACTGATAACTTTTTGCTTCAGAAAGTCATTTAAGCAGCACTTTTGGCTACCATGAATACATAGACTAGTAATAAGATTCTTCCATTCATCCCATTTCTTCCATCTTTTTCCAAGTATTATTGTCTGTCTTTAGTTCTTCAATGGTGTTTCTACCCTCTGTGCTCTTTGATGTTCTCTTCATCCACTTTCCCTGTAAGTTTCATATCATTGCCTGTGCTTTTGAGTTATGCTAGAAATCAGTTTTATGTATGTTCAGTCCTGTTTCCCTTATTTTTTTTTTTTAATGTTTAGCATCATCTGCTTTGTTTCTATCACAGATGGCATTTATTACTCTCTTATCTCTTTCTTGGCATCCAACATTCAGTGTATGCTTATGAATGTCCATATTCTGTTCCATGTACATTTTTTAAGTGCTATCATTGTTCCATATGCTAGGATGAGATACGCATGCTGCATCAAAAAATTAATGAAGCAGAACTTGGAGCTGAAAAGGACAGGTTTTTCCGAGACAAAGTGTCAGATGACATGGCCAGACTTGTCAGAGAAAACTCAGCTCTGAATCAACAAATACTGGAACTGTCTAAACAACTAGAGAGAGTAAGTCTTGATGCTTTGATTAAAGAATCAGAGAGCACCAGCTGTAAGTTAATTAAGTCAGAGAAGGATGTATATCTGTGGATTAACTCTACAGTATAAATATGTTCCAATGCACCATTAACTCAATAGACTATTCTAGAATGCTCTTTGCAGATCAACAAATATTGAAACTGTTTAAACATCAAGAGAGTAAGTCTTGATGCTTTGATTAAAAAATCAGAGAGCACCAACTGTAAGTTAATTAAGTCAGAGAAGAATGTGTATCTGTGAATTAACTCTACAGTATAAATATGTTCCAATGCACCATTAACTCAACTGATTATTCTAGAATGCTCTTTGTCTCGTAGATCAACAAATATTGAAACTGTCTAAACAGCAAGAGAGTAAGTCTTGATGCTTTGACCATAGATTACAAGCTGTAAGTAAGTCAGAGAAGGAGGTATATCTGTGAATTAACTCTACAATATAAATATATTACAATAACATCATTAACTCAAATGATTAGACAAGAATGCTGTTTGTAGAGACACAGACGCTGGCATAAAATCAGCAGAAACTGAAAACATACAACCATGCCCTGTACAGAGTGTCTGATTGGCAAAGTGGTTACAGTGCTTTCCTCTTGCAGTTTCCATGTTCCGAGTTCAGAACCTCGTAGTAGCATGCTGTAGTCTACCAAGGGGCAAATGGGTACCCTGATTGTGCTCTTGAGTTAGGGAAGATGAAAGCAGTGAGAGAGGGAACTGGTCACCCCATCTCATAAAGCTGGACTTAAAGCCTCCAACACTTCACTCCCCAATGGCAGTATCTACTATGGGACTACCTTTATACTATGCACTGTACAAACAGGTGATGTGTTTACCTCCGTGCCCAGGTAGACAAGATGTGTTTACCTCCGTGCCCAGGTAGACAAAGTTAGTACAGGTCTATCCTTGGGGACAGCTTTGTTTCAGAAACCGAATTTGTTAAGTTTTCAGATGTCACCCAAATTGCTTTAAAAAAGTAGTCTAAAGTTGCTCAAAATATGTTCAAAAATAGACCAGAGTCACCCAAAATATGTTCAAAAATAGACCAGTCACCCAAAATATGTTCAAAAATAGACCAGAGTCGCCCAAAATATGTTCAAAAATAGACCAGAGTCACCCAAAATATGTTCAAAAATAGACCAGTCACCCAAAATATGTTCAGTCACCCAAAATATGTTCAAAAATAGACCAGAGTCACCCAAAATATGTTCAGAAATAGACCAGTCACCCAAAATATGTTCAAAAATAGACCAGTCACCCAAAATATGTTCAAAAATAGACCAGTCACCCAAAATATGTTCAAAGTCACCCAAAATATGTTCAAAAATAGACCAGAGTCACCCAAAATATGTTCAGAAATATACCAGAGTCACCCAAATTAGTCAGAAATCTACCAGAGTCACCCAAATTAGTCAGAAATCGCCCAAATTGTGA
This sequence comes from Oreohelix idahoensis, assembly GCA_024509875.1. Lineage (NCBI taxonomy): Eukaryota > Metazoa > Mollusca > Gastropoda > Stylommatophora > Oreohelicidae > Oreohelix > Oreohelix idahoensis. Next base: position 51,071 of record JAMPIV010016026.1, read on the forward strand.
TTGAGACATAACCCAAAGAAACTTTTGATTTTCAAAATATTTAGGTTTTTGGGTGCTCAGAAGGATATAGAAATGTACGTCCTCTTTTTATTGACTTTCTCCAGATGTTTCAGGGTCTTCCTGTTCTATCTTTCCACCAAGGATTCTCCTTAAAGCCTGTGTAGCAAACTACACTCCTTTACTTGTTCATTGATTTACTATTCTACGGCATTCTTTTCAGGAAAGAGAACTTCGTAATTCGACTGACCAGCATCACTCCAGGAGCATTGCTGAAATTATGACTCTGAAAGAAAAAGTGCATGAGAATGATGTTCTCAGAGATCAGATAAGGTTGGAGCAGGAGAAATCTAGGCAGTATTTGGATCAGGTAGGAGTCAAAAATATGCATAGAGAATTTGTTGCAGGTATCCTTTGCAGTCTTCATCAGCCATTTCTTGAGCTAATGGATTAGAATTCAGACCATAAGGTCTTTTGTATTTCATCATGTGCCATAAAATAACCAATGGACCTGTGTCTAGGTTGATTAGGACGTGCCTTACCAAAACAAAGCACAATTTATGAAAACAAAAATATTGTATAAATGAAGCCAGTTTTGATCTTTAAGGAAGAGTTTTAACCATAACATCTAAAATCTTAGATTTTTCTACAGTTCATAACACAAAAATTACACTTGATGTGGTGAAACTCAACATGGTATTTAATAAAAGTTTAATGAATACATGAGATCTGAAGTTTTGTCAATGAGTCAATATCTTTTCATACATATTTGACAGTTGAAGTGAAATTTTTGCCAAACATCCTCTTCTTCTGCATTTGGTTTGTTAGTCACACTAAATCTGCAGGTCTGTCACCAGGACGACATCCACAGTCTTTTCCAGATCCATGCAGGAGCCTCATAGCTTTTGTCTGAGCTCAACACCCTCATGGGCTGAGCAGTTTTGAAGAATGTGTTCAGCTGTCTGGATTCCAGTTCTACATTGACATTCCCAAATAATCAAACCTTGTGAGAATAGGGATTTTTGACAGCAGAGTTTGGGCCACTGAATAGTACACAGGTCATCAACATACAAACTGCATACTAAATTTAGTATTTACGAGTCATGTGTTCACTCTTTCCTGTTATTTTCTTCTTCTTCCTCGGTCGCCCTCAGACTTCTATATTAATGACTATAATAAAGGCAGTAGTCAGCTCAAGGTTCCTGACATCTCCAAACAGTTTTCCTGGAGTGAAATAGGTTGTTGCCATATGCTACTCTGTTCACTGCTGTATGTTGAGCAGGACTGCTGCAGATGTTCAGCTGTCATGGGGCTGGTGCCACAGGTGCAGAAATCTGTTGTACCAATCCTGTACTTATATATACTACTCATCAAAAGTCAAGGGCCACTTAGAAAAACCTTGGTTGAAACCATAAAACAAATCTGATATAAACGTAATTGGTATCAGTCAAAACGGCATTTATTGAATACCAAATTGACATGTCACGTAAAGAAATGGAAACACACTTTCAAACGCAATGAAGCTGTGAAGTGTGTCACCCACCTTTTCAAAAGTCACACAATAGATTTTGGACAAATAGACATTTCAAAATCGGGTATGACCACCGTTTGCAGCAAGGCATTCAAGACAGCGTAGACGCATCGAGTCCACAAGGGTCCGAAGAGTATCCTGAGGAACAGCTTGCCATTCCTGAAGCAGAAATGCAGTCAGCTGTGCAACATCCATTGGCAGGGGGTGATTTGTTGACAATCTTTGACCAAGGACATCCCAGAGGTGCTCAATCGGAGAAAGGTCAGGTGAATGAGCTGGCCACGCCATCCTGATGATTCCATGTTGCTGAATAAACTCATTCACCACACGAGCTCGATGGGGTCGAGCGTTACCATCTTGGAGGATGGCATTACCAATTGGTCTCAAGATTTCATTCTGGTATCTTGGGCCGGTCATGTTGCCTTGGATGATGTAGAGTGGGGTCCTGCCGTGTCTGTAGAAGCCTCCCCAGACCATGACAGAACCCCTACCATAATGAATTGTGTCATCAGTAAATCGCTCTCCTGGTCGTCTCCAAACTCGAATCCTGCCATCATTGAATGACACAGTGAAGCGAGATTCATCAGTGAAGAGAACTTGACTCCATTGTTGCCTTGTCCATCGGATGTGCTCGCGACACCAAGCAACACGGGCTCTGCGATGAGCAGGAGTAAGAGGGATTCTGACTGCAGGACATCGAGCAGCCAGTCCAAATTCATGTAAACGTCTGCGAATGGTGCTTTGACTGACATTAACGTTTACAGTTTGTCTCAGCTGACATCTTAGAGTGGAACAAGTCACTGTTTGATGGCGCAGGGCTGACAACAAGAGGTACCGGTCATCATGTCTATTGGTGCATCTAGGGCAACCAGGCCGGTGGCGATCCTCCACACTTCCTGTGGCCTGAAATCTCTCCAAAATTCTTTGGATAGTAGAGTGTGACACTGCAAGCCGTCTAGCAACCTCACGGACAGGTAAACCACTTTCAACCCACGCTATAGCCCTCATTCTTTGTAAGGTGTCAAGACTTTTTCTCTGTGGCATGGTTTTTGCAAGTGATGAAACCACCCTAAGTCTGCTGATTGTAAAACAAATTAAAAGTGAACTCTGTTCACGAAAAGTCACCATTGCACGTGGAATGTCAATCAGCACGATTACTTCACCTGTTTGGTTGTACGGAAGTTTGAAAAAACAGATTAAAAATGTGAATTTATGGTCAGCAAACCAAATTGCACGTGATCACCATGGTTGTCGGTGAGTTGTTTTTATGCTTAACATGCATAGAGGACTGTCAGAGGAAGATATTGCACCCATTTTTACTAAAAACTTCCTTCATTTAATCATTCTATGCACTTATATAAAAGTGTATTGAAAATAATAGGGTGGCCCTTGACTTTTGACAAGTAGTATAGATGGTACCTCAACCTGTTGTGTCCTTACTGAAGATTAGTTTGAGGTGTTTCAATTTGTAAATACACAGATTAAAATGTTTTCATGTAGAGTAAAGTGTAGGCACATGAAAATTTAATTATAACACTAGTCAACAACCAAAATGTACCAGAAATGAAAATAGCTGATCTTAACTAATTTTGGTGTGCTGAAAACGAAAATGACATTAAAAAATGTTGATTGGCTCTAGTTTTCAAGATATATGCTACTAGTTTATTTAATTACGGTCAATTTATATATATGACGCCACTGTTGTGGGCGATTGCATAATTTTTTCTAATGACCAATAAAAATGTAACTAGAAGTTGATGATGCAATCCTACCTATGATTACATCATCTTTGTGTATAAATATCTTATCTCTGATAAAATTTTGCCATTAGTTAGTGCATTTGTCCTTATCAAAAGTATCGTAGTTAGAAATGCCTAGGACATTTGGGAAAGGCATATCAAAGAAGAAAAAATGGACTCTGGAATATCCAAACATCCCCTCTGCAATATGTCCGGTACCACATAGCGATGACCTACCAGTTCCCAAAGTGCCAGAATCATTTTCAGTTGCTTCCACTGATGAAGAAGAGAACATTGGTGGTCCTGAACCATCAACCTCAAGCGACCCAGATTTTGAGCAAACTACATCCACTAAACCACACTTAATAACCCAAGGTGAACTGAATGAATTTGTAAGAGATCTGAATTTACCGAAGAACAAGGCGGTGCTTTTGGGTTCCAGATTGCAACAGTGGAATCTCCTGGCAGAAGATGTTACAATTTCTGTGTATAGGAACCGCCAGAAGCCGCTTATTACATTCTTTTTCAAAGAGGGTGACTTTTCTGCATGCCACAACATTTCTGGTTTAATGGCAGCCCTCAAAATCAATTACATACCGGAAGAGTGGAGGCTTTTCATTGATTCATCCAAGACGAGTCTTAAAGCTGTTTTGTTGAATAATGGTAATGTGTTACCGTCAATTCCAGTTGGTCACGCAGTTCATATGAAAGAAACTTATGAAAATATTAAGCAGCTTTTGAAGTGTATAAACTACGATCATCATCATTGGTCACTTTGCGGTGACTTAAAAGTGGTCGCTCTTTTGCTTGGACTACAGGGTGGATACACCAAGTACTGTTGCTTTCTCTGTGAGTGGGATAGCCGTGCACGAAGTGACCATTACATCAGAAGACATTGGCCAATCAGGCAGTCATTGCAGCCTGGCAGTAAGAACGTTGAGAACCCAGCACTTGTTGACACCAGCAAGATTTTGTTGCCACCCTTGCACATTAAGCTGGGTCTCATGAAAAACTTTGTCAAGGCAATTGAGAAAACAGATGAGGCTTTCAAATACCTCATCAGAAAATTTCCAAGACTGAGTGAAGCTAAAATAAGAGAGGGAGTATTTGTTGGTCCGCAATTTCGAAAACTTCTTCATGATGACGAGTTTCTTTGCGTGTTGCATGGCAAGGAAAAAGCAGCATGGCTAGCATTTATGTCAGTGGTAGCAAATTTTTTTTGGAAACAACAGATCTGATAATTACAATGAAATTGTAGAAAATCTCCTTCTGAAGTATAAGAGTCTTTGAAAATTCATTTTCTGGATTCTCATCTGGATTTCTTTACATCAAACTGTGGAGCGGTCAGTGATGAGCATGGTGAATGATTTCACTAGGACATTGCTGCTATGGAGACAAGGTATCAAGGCAATTGGAGCCCTTCAATGCTTGCTGATTACTGTTGAACTGTGACAAGAGACACCTCATCGATTGACTACAAGAAGCAAGCAAAGAGAGCTCGAACAGCTACTGAATAATGACGGAATGGGTTCAAATGTGCCTTTTTAAAACATGATATGTAAACTTTAAATAATGTTTTTATTTTTTCTATCATTTTATGTTGAAATATCAATTAATTGAGTATGTAACCACAATTTTTATAATGCTAAAGTAGAAAGACTAGCTGTTCACCCCAGAGAATTAAAGAAGCATACATTATTTGTATTACTGTAATGTAAATTCATCATTTAAAAAAAAAAAACCAGAGCCAATTGGTAAATTTCATTATGATATTTGAAATCAGCATGTCAAAATCAATAAGAAATGGTATATTTAATTTCTGGTACAAATAACTTTTGAAAATTTGTTGACTAGTGTAATCAGATGGGTATACTATGCAGCTCTTGGGTAGAAAGAGTTACACCATTTCATGTTAATCATTTGGACTGGAAAAAGAGGAAAGTTTAATGAGCAAAGTTAACGAGTAAGTGGAAAATGATAACCTGGTCTCACTTAGATAGCTGGTGATAAGCATAATATTATATATGACCTGAGTGCTTTTTGTTCCCATTTGAAATTGAATGTGGCTTTTATGGTTGTTTTAGCCATTTTATAAGAAGTCCCTATATCATTTTGTTGTAGCGCTCCCTCTTCTTTAGCAAGTTTGTCTGCCTCGTCATTGCCTGGAATGTTGCAGTGGACTGGTACCCACTGGACTGTGCACGTGTTGAAGCATTTTGCCAGGCTTTTGAGTTTATCAGAACTTTCAATCCTTTACCATGGTGGCCCTTCAGGGCTGTTATTACTAACAACACATCTGTAAAGATGACTATCTGTTTTTCTGCATTTGCTTTGTACTCAATAAGAAATTCCACTGCCTGTTTCAGGGCTTCTGCTTCAGCATTGAAATTATTGCATTATTTACTAGTGGCAAATGCCACAGAGTGGATTCTATTCTTTAATTTAATCAGGATGCCAACCCCCCCATTTTCAGTTGCATTTTTTGCTGAACCATCAGTGTATGCATGTGTCTAGAGCTTTGTAGAGACAGGCCTGTTATGGAATATGGCATCACAGCCTGGTCCACAGCAGCTAAGTTACATTTTTATAAAGTAAACAAACTCCAAAACCAAGCAGTATGAATCATAACAGGGGCCCTAAATTCTACGAAAATCAACCATATAACAAATAGTACAGGGCTACAGTCAGTGGAGTACAAACGGGACAACACAGAGTCTTACAACAAGCTGAAAAATTTAAGATACTCCCAGGACTTCTCATATGCCAGAGAATGAATGAACTAGGGAGAGGCAGGCTCAAGCTAACTAACTTTGTTGCCTAGGAAAAAGAAAAAAATTAGCAAAGATGCCATGCTAGCTGTCATGGAATATTCTAATCCACATATATAAATTATTAGGTAAATATGAAGCCTAACAAATAAAATTAATAAAGAAAAGAGCAATGGAAAAATAACAGTGCTGTCACAAAGAATGTACTCGAAATCCCCCTTGTTTTCTGCTACGTCTGCAAATTGTAATGCTTTCACGTTGATATAAAAGCTTACTGTATTATTACCTGCTTTCTTCAATGAAACGTGTGCTGTATTTCTTGGAAAAGCATTGAGAGGCCCTGCGTAATGACCTAAATTAATCCTAACATTAATTATACTGCGTTACCAAAACGAACGAACAGATGGACAAAAGGATAAAGAGAGAGGGGAGGGCTGAAAATCAGGAACGCATGCAACACGCGTCGCGCGGTTCACAAATGCTGCCATCACGCGTGTAAGTCTACATGCACTAATTTTTTTTCAGACGGACAGTGATAAAATACACTACCCTTTCCCAGAGTTAGGTTTATAAATCATAAAAAACTCTTATTAGAAAAGATAACATTAGATGGGTTTACGGTTGAAAACATAACAGTACCCAGACAGCACATCTTCGAAACAGGAGGTAGAAGAAATTGCATATTTTGAATGCAGCCACGTAGCTCCTTTAAATTTGTATTTTTGGGTTCCTTAGGGCTTGCTGACAAATAATATGTAAAACGTTACGCAAATAGTCCAGGAATTAATAAATTATACCCAAAATAAAATATTGGGGTTGCCTGACAGCATAAAATCATTTCTGCTCATAAGATTTTTTTTTAACGTGTTTGAAAAAAATTTACGTTACAGAAATAGCCTACCATGTAAACTCCAAATTGATTGGAGCGCAACAAATGAAAGCCTAACCACGATTGGTCGGGCTATAAATACTATCTTGGTTGTTAGGGGAAACGGGGAAAGGTAACATTTTTTCAAACACTTGTCGAAACGGGGCTCATTGGTCAGACTCGCTGATATACACACTTGGGAGCGTTAGTTCGAAACCACTTGGTTAAATAAGCTTGATAAAGCATCAGTGCGTTGAAGCCAGCTTATATTTGGCTAAATAAAAGCCTGGAAGATAAGCAGATGGGAATTTGTGCCAGTTTGTGCCAGAATTCATTGCTAATCAACGTATCTGTGTTTATTCGTATGAATTGTGGTAAGCTTGAACCATTCAATATCTTTTAATGAAAATTGAATGTGAATTGTTGATTTATGCCTGTATATATATGTGTAGTTCAGTGGCCAACGTGAGGTAAAGCCTGTAATGCTCCAGCCTGAACAGAGGGTGTCGGAGAGAAGTAAAACGGCATGGAATGGCCAAACAGTACACTGACACCTGGATGATTGAATAGAAAGAAATAATGCTGGAATTGCAGAGGCGTAGTAACCATTAAGAAGGGTAATACTGGAATAAAGTATTTCAAATGAAGCTGACAGTTGGCCTAATGCTCTGAACTCAATGTTTGTGCTGTGTTGTGATCAGTGTAACAAGAGAGTTTAAGTTAGTTATGAAGTAGAAGGTACATCCTTCTTGATTTCAGGGACAGTGGTCTTGATGGTACTGAGCAGCACCTAGTCAGAGCTTTGCGGAATCCAGTGTCGGACAGCATACTCCTTGGTCCTTTTAGCTATCAGTGAGGTGTCTCCAGAGCCCAGAGGAGAATTCGAGCAGAGGAGTCCTTTCCTGCCGCCATCACGCCAGATAAGCTAACTTGGCCAGCTGAGCTCAACATTATGTCCCCTCATCTTGAACTGACTTTGTAAAATTAACATTAAGAGGGGAATTTACTTGTCTTAAAATCAGGAACTGTGAACATCTCCAATACTAGTCCCTAAAGACAAACTATTGAAGTCATGATGACAAATACCAACAGAGCTTGAACAAAACAAAACCAGTATTACCTCATTTTACTACTACACAACTGACACACATAGAACATTTGTAATAATATATGTCACTACAATATTCATATTAAATACATTCTGTACATAACTTGTAATTTAAATTGATTGTGATTCCTGGTTCCCTTGTAGTTGAATCAGGACACATATTCATTCATGCCAGTAATGAATACATATTGTTATTTGAAAAGTTACGAGTGATTTCTTTAAGATATTCTCATAGAGTGTTATATGTATGTGAGTGTCACAGTGTTGTTAAGAGTAGTGGATTAAATTAAATTGTTTATCTGTCTGTTGTTGTGACTTACACTTCATCATACACATACCCTAGACACATAACGTAGTCATCACACTATTCCAGAATAATTCTGACTGAGATATATAGATATGTGGTAGCAAGTAAGGTTATCTATAATACACTACTCTTAATAGATATAGATACCTTCACAGCTGATCTCAGTCAGTACACTAAGTCCCCTATAAATATTTATAACATCCCACTTCACCACATATATTGGGGTCTCGCTCTTGGGATTTTAAATCTTTCCCTATTAAAAATATTGGGGGTAATTCACTTCAGGGAATATAAGAATTAAAAGGTATCCTTGGGTGGAATTAAATAAGGTTGAGCTCACGGTGCCTGTGTTGTCCATTAGAGATTGAATTGTTGGTTAGACATTGTATAAATTTACATAATAGACAATGGCGGACCTGGCCAAATTTCGATCTGCTGCGGTTCAGACTGCAAAAGAGTTAGGATTAGATGGGCAAGTTATGGTTGCCTATGTCACGACGGAATGTGACAAATTTATTGAACGTGAAGAAAGAAGGTTTGAAGCCGAAAGAAAGTTAGAGGCTGACAAGGAAATTAAGAAGTTACAGTTTGAAGCTGAGGCTGAGACTAAGAGGTTGCAGATTGAGGCTGAGGCTAAGAAATTGGAAGCCGAGGAAAGAAGACAGGCTGCAGAAAGAGAAGAGAAGAAATTAGCTGCAGAAAGGGAAGAGAAGAAATTAGCTGCAGAAAGGGAAGAGAGGAGATTAGCTGCAGAAAGGGAAGCAGAAGATAAAAGATTACAAAGGGAACATGAGCTACGACTAAGGGAGTTTGAGTTTCAAGGCCATGCTCCTGAAAATGGTGCCAGTCCCTTTGCCTCTGATGCTACGGTTACTCAAGGAGCCTCAACCTCAGCTATGAATTTTCATTTAGATCATTTTGTTGAGAAAGACGATGATATAGAGAGCTACCTAAATAGGTATGAACTATTAGCTACCACATATGGGTTAGAGAGAGAAAGGTGGAGCTTAAAGTTATCTCAGGGACTTCGTGGGGCAGCTTATGAAGTTTTTGCAAAAATGAGCAGAGGTGATCAGGAAAATTATGACATGCTAAAGCAGGCTCTTTTGTTAAGGTATGAAAAGAATGCAGAGTTTTACAGGAAAAAATTTAGGAATGCTAAACTACTGTCAGGTGAAACCTATCACCAGTTCTCTGCACGAATAGAGACATACTTGGAGAAATGGACTTCTCTGGGGAAAACCCAAGATCTTAAGGAAATGGTCCTTATAGAGCAACTAAGAGAGTCCATGGCTCCAGACCTGAGAAAGTTTCTCATGGAACAAGGTGCAGAGAGGCTGGGTGAGTTGCTAAATGTTGCTGAAAGGTATCAAGCAGCTCAAGCAGAGGTAACAGGTAATAAAAAGAAACAGGTGGATAACTTTAGGGCACCACAGAACTTTAATAAATTTGATCCTAAGGATCAAAATAAAGGTAAGCACCAATTTGATAGGCCACGGTATGAAAATAAAAATAAATTCCCACAATTCGATGAAAGGAAATATGATGAAAGAAAATCTTTCAACCAAGGAAAAAGGTGGTGTAAAAATTGTAAGATGAACAATCATGACACTGACCATTGTAGAAGGAAACCTCCTCATTTTGCTGCTATGACATCGGGGAAAAAGGAAAAGAAGGGCAAACCTGAAGAATTACAGGAACCATACCACCCCCCAGTGTGTGAAGATGTCATCTGTAATGGTGTCACTATAAGATGTTTATATGATACCGGTTTAGATTACGATTCCGTTGTGAGTTCTCACCTGGTGCAGGCCGATCAATACACCACAGAAACAGTGGAGATTCAAACTGCAACCAAGGATGTAGCTACCATGACACTTCCCGTCGCCCGAATAAAAGTGAAAACGCGATATGTGGAAGGAATCATAAAAGCAGCAGTGATAAATGAGCCAATCTACCCTCTAATATTGGGGTGTAGATATGTCTTCTTGGGGAATCCCAAGAGACCTGTGATATTGGCAACAGTGCAGACCAGATCACAGACAAAGAAGGAGGAGGATAATCCCATAAATACTCACCCAGATGAGATGAGGAAGGCACAGGCTGAGGACAAAACACTCAAGCCATGTTTCAAGAAGTTGCCCAAATCTCATACACCTCCAGGCAAGGGAGAGTTTTATATGAAGAACAAATTGATATATAGGAAGGCTGGATCTGAATCCAATGGTCACGGACAGCTGGTCCTTCCCACTTCATATAGGACTAAAGTGTTGGAACTAGGGCATGCGATTCCCTTCAGTGGTCATATGGGAATCAGCGCAACAGGACAGCGAATAGCTTGTCACTATTTCTGGCCAGGAATAACTGAAGATATCAAACGATATGTAAAATCCTGTCCAGAGTGCCAACGAGTAGCACCTAAACATTGGACTGCACCAGCAACTCTGGGGGAAATGCCCATAGTGGGAACACCCTTTGAGAGAGTTGCCGTGGATCTTGTGGGACCTCTCACCCGAACCAAGAGAAGGAACAGCTACATTCTGACTCTGGTGGACACTTGTTCTATGTGGGGAGAGGCAGTAGCCCTGTCATCGATTGATTCAAAACATGTGGCAGAGGCATTGCTCACAATTTTCACAAGGTTAGGCTTTCCCAATCAAATCTTGACTGATAATGGCTCTCAGTTCAAGGGGAAACTAACTGAAGAAGTTTTCAGGATCTTCCAGGCCAAACACTTCCATTGTAGTGTGTATCATCCCCAAGGGAACGGCCAAGTGGAAAGATTTAACGGCACATTGATGTCGATCCTGAGAAAGTTGGCACACGAAAAACCAGATACATGGGACCAGTACCTGCACGCCGCCCTCTTTGCTTATCGGGAGGTACCCCATAGTTCAACCGGTATGGCCCCGGCAACATTATTGTTTGGAAGGCCAATAAAAGGTCCACTTGAAGCTTTGTTAAGAACGTGGACTGATGAAAAAGGCAGAGGAAAACATTACATCTTCATACCAATATGTGAATGAGCTGACCACTCGGTTGAAAACTGGCTGGAAACTTGCCAATGAAAATTTGAAACAAGCCAGGAAGAAACATGCTGCCTATTATAACAGGAAGGCGAAAGACAGAAATTTGGCTGTGGGAGAGAAAGTACTGCTTCTTTTGCCTGGGAGTCAGAATAAGTTACAAATTGGATGGCAGGGTCCATATACAGTTTTAGAGAAGGTGTCTAGAACAAATTATAAGATAGATAAGAAGGGGAAAGAAAAAATCTATCATGTGAATCTCCTGAAGAAATATTTGGAAAGAGAACATCAGGAAGAGACACACTTGTTGACCTTGTCCATCGCCATGGAGATGAAAAAGGAACCACTTTCATCATTTGAATATCCATTACACCCCTGTGAGACAGCAGCACAGGTGAAAATCAGTACACATTTAACGAAAACTCAGAAAGAGAGAGTGCAACAGGTTCTAAATAATCATGCAGAGGTGTTAACAGACCGACCAGGGCATACAAACCTATTGGAATATGATATGAAACTGACCCCACACCTGTCTGTATGAAACCATATTCGATTCCGTTTGCTAAGGAGAAAGCTTTGAAGGAAGAGATAGACTATCTGTTGAAGGAAGGAATTATTTCGCACAGTGAGTCTTCGTATAGTTCCGGTGTTGTACTTTTAAGGAAGCCCTCTGGAGAACATAGACTCTGTATAGATTACAGGAGACTGAATGCTATTACAGAAGGACAGGTGGATCCATTGCCGGATACAAATCAGCTGTTTGCCAGACTAAATAAAGCTAAATATTTCTCAAAAGTGGATCTGAGTAAAGGATACTATCAGATTCCAGTAAAGCCTGAGGTTAGACCCTACCTAGCTTTTAGTACCTCAGAAGGACACTATGAGTTTAATAGATTGCCATTTGGATTGAAGAATGCGCCTAGTTTCTTCTCTAGAATGATGAGAAAATTATTGGATCCTCTGAATAATCCCTGTATAACAAATTTTATGGATGATATCCTTATAGCAACAGAAACATTTGAGGAACACATTGACTCTCTGAACATGCTGTTTGATCGACTTAGGGAGGCAAATTTAACAGCCCGTCCAACCAAATGTTGCGTTGGATGTAAAGAATTGGAATTTTTGGGACACACAGTTTATCAGGGAAATATGACCCCTGACCCAAAGAATTTAGAAAAACTACAGAAAGCCCCGAGACCACAAACCAAGAAGGACGTGAGATCCTTTGTCTCATTATGTGGTTTCTACCAGAAGTATATCAAAAACTTTAATTCCATATGTGCACCTTTAACGGAATTGACACGTAAAGGACATCCAGATCGCATTACATGGACACCACAATGTGAAATGACTTACCAAGAATTGAAGGAAAAGCTCACAAGTAAACCCATTTTGAAATTACCTGACTTAAGTCAAGAATTCATAGTAAGGACGGATGCAAGTAATATTGGGTTAGGTGCAACTTTACTACAGAAATCAGATGCATTGGATGGGGAATTAAGCCCAGTGGCATATGCTAGCAGAAAGTTGAATAAAGCTGAAATCAACTACTCAACTAGCGAAAAAGAATGTCTTGCAGTAATATGGGCAATAAAGAAATTCAATATTTATCTATATGGGAAGGCATTTAAGTTGCAAACAGATCACAAACCTTTATCGTTTCTAGCACAGGCTAAGCATGAGAACTCTAGGTTACTCCGATGGTCTTTGCTTCTGGCTCCATATAATTTTAGCATTGAGTATATATCTGGAAAAACCAATTTGGGAGCGGATTTTTTAAGCCGCCATCCGTGTGATGAGAATCACCGTAAACCCCAGAAATAATAATAAATTTCTCTATGTGTATATAGAATAAAGGACTGACATATAATGTCTGTTTTAAGAGGGGAGGTGTCATGGAATATTCTAATCCACATATATAAATTATTAGGTAAATATAAAGCCTAACAAATAAAATTAATAAAGAAAAGAGCAATGGAAAAATAACAGTGCTGTCACAAAGAATGTACTCGAAATCCCCCTTGTTTTCTGCTACGTCTGCAAATTGTAACGCTTTCACGTTGATATAAAAGCTTACTGTATTATTACCCGCTTTCTTCAATGAAACGTGTGCTGTATTTCTTGGAAAAGCATTGAGAGGCCCTGCGTAATGACCTAAATTAATCCTAACATTAATTATACTGCGTTACCAAAACGAACGAACAGATGGACAAAAGGATAAAGAGAGAGGGGAGGGCTGAAAATCAGGAACGCATGCAACACGCGTCGCGCGGTACACAAATGCTGCCATCACGCGTGTAAGTCTACATGCACTAATTTTTTTTCAGACGGACAGTGATAAAATACACTACCCTTTCCCAGAGTTAGGTTTATAAATCATAAAAAACTCTTATTAGAAAAGATAACATTAGATGGGTTTACGGTTGAAAACATAACAGTACCCAGACAGCACATCTTCGAAACAGGAGGTAGAAGAAATTGCATATTTTGAATGCAGCCACGTAGCTCCTTTAAATTTGTATTTTTGGGTTCCTTAGGGCTTGCTGACAAATAATATGTAAAACGTTACGCAAATAGTCCAGGAATTAATAAATTATACCCAAAATAAAATATTGGGGGTGCCTGACAGCATAAAATCATTTCTGCTCATAAGATTTTTTTTTAACGTGTTTGAAAAAAATTTACGTTACAGAAATAGCCTACCATGTAAACTCCAAATTGATTGGAGCGCAACAAATGAAAGCCTAACCACGATTGGTCGGGCTATAAATACTATCTTGGTTGTTAGGGGAAACGGGGAAAGGTAACATTTTTTCAAACACTTGTCGAAACGGGGCTCATTGGTCAGACTCGCTGATATACACACTTGGGAGCGTTAGTTCGAAACCACTTGTTTAAATAAGCTTGATAAAGCATCAGTGCGTTGAAGCCAGCTTATATTTGGCTAAATAAAAGCCTGGAAGATAAGCAGATGGGAATTTGTGCCAGTTTGTGCCAGAATTCATTGCTAATCAACGTATCTGTGTTTATTCGTATGAATTGTGGTAAGCTTGAACCATTCAATATCTTTTAATGAAAATTGAATGTGAATTGTTGATTTATGCCTGTATATATATGTGTAGTTCAGTGGCCAACGTGAGGTAAAGCCTGTAATGCTCCAGCCTGAACAGAGGGTGTCGGAGAGAAGTAAAACGGCATGGAATGGCCAAACAGTACACTGACACCTGGATGATTGAATAGAAAGAAATAATGCTGGAATTGCAGAGGCGTAGTAACCATTAAGAAGGGTAATACTGGAATAAAGTATTTCAAATGAAGCTGACAGTTGGCCTAATGCTCTGAACTCAATGTTTGTGCTGTGTTGTGATCAGTGTAACAAGAGAGTTTAAGTTAGTTATGAAGTAGAAGGTACATCCTTCTTGATTTCAGGGACAGTGGTCTTGATGGTACTGAGCAGCACCTAGTCAGAGCTTTGCTGAATCCAGTGTCGGACAGCATACTCCTTGGTCCTTTTAGCTATCAGTGAGGTGTCTCCAGAGCCCAGAGGAGAATTCGAGCAGAGGAGTCCTTTCCTGCCGCCATCACGCCAGATAAGCTAACTTGGCCAGCTGAGCTCAACATTATGTCCCCTCATCTTGAACTGACTTTGTAAAATTAACATTAAGAGGGGAATTTACTTGTCTTAAAATCAGGAACTGTGAACATCTCCAATACTAGTCCCTAAAGACAAACTATTGAAGTCATGATGACAAATACCAACAGAGCTTGAACAAAACAAAACCAGTATTACCTCATTTTACTACTACACAACTGACACACATAGAACATTTGTAATAATATATGTCACTACAATATTCATATTAAATACATTCTGTACATAACTTGTAATTTAAATTGATTGTGATTCCTGGTTCCCTTGTAGTTGAATCAGGACACATATTCATTCATGCCAGTAATGAATACATATTGTTATTTGAAAAGTTACGAGTGACTTCTTTAAGATATTCTCATAGAGTGTTATATGTATGTGAGTGTCACAGTGTTGTTAAGAGTAGTGGATTAAATTAAATTGTTTATCTGTCTGTTGTTGTGACTTACACTTCATCATACACATACCCTAGACACATAACGTAGTCATCACACTATTCCAGAATAATTCTGACTGAGATATATAGATATGTGGTAGCAAGTAAGGTTATCTATAATACACTACTCTTAATAGATATAGATACCTTCACAGCTGATCTCAGTCAGTACACTAAGTTCCCTATAAATATTTATAACATCCCACTTCACCACATATATTGGGGTCTCGCTCTTGGGATTTTGAATCTTTCCCTATTAAAAATATTGGGGGTAATTCACTTCAGGGAATATAAGAATTAAAAGGTATCCTTGGGTGGAATTAAATAAGGTTGAGCTCACGGTGCCTGTGTTGTCCATTAGAGATTGAATTGTTGGTTAGACATTGTATAAATTTACATAATAGACAATGGCGGACCTGGCCAAATTTCGATCTGCTGCGGTTCAGACTGCAAAAGAGTTAGGATTAGATGGGCAAGTTATGGTTGCCTATGTCACGACGGAATGTGACAAATTTATTGAACGTGAAGAAAGAAGGTTTGAAGCCGAAAGAAAGTTAGAGGCTGACAAGGAAATTAAGAAGTTACAGTTTTAAGCTGAGGCTGAGACTAAGAGGTTGCAGATTGAGGCTGAGGCTAAGAAAATTGGAAGCAGAGGAAAGAAGACAGGCTGCAGAAAGGGAAGAGAAGAAATTAGCTGCAGAAAGGGAAGAGAAGAAATTAGCTGCAGAAAGGGCAGAGAGGAAATTAGCTGCAGAAAGGGAAGCAGAAGATAAAAGATTACAAAGGGAACATGAGTTACGACTAAGGGAGTTTGAGTTTCAAGGCCATGCTCCTGAAAATGGTGCCAGTCCCTTTGCCTCTGATGCTACGGTTACTCAAGGAGCCTCAACCTCAGCTATGAATTTTCATTTAGATCATTTTGTTGAGAAAGACGATGATATAGAGAGCTACCTAAATAGGTATGAACTATTAGCTACCACGTATGGGTTAGAGAGAGAAAGGTGGAGCTTAAAGTTATCTCAGGGACTTCGTGGGGCAGCTTATGAAGTTTTTGCAAAAATGAGCAGAGGTGATCAGGAAAATTATGACATGCTAAAGCAGGCTCTTTTGTTAAGGTATGAAAAGAATGCAGAGTTTTACAGGAAAAAATTTAGGAATGCTAAACTACTGTCAGGTGAAACCTATCACCAGTTCTCTGCACGAATAGAGACATACTTGGAGAAATGGACTTCTCTGGGGAAAACCCAAGATCTTAAGGAAATGGTCCTTATAGAGCAACTAAGAGAGTCCATGGCTCCAGACCTGAGAAAGTTTCTCATGGAACAAGGTGCAGAGAGGCTGGGTGAGTTGCTAAATGTTGCTGAAAGGTATCAAGCAGCTCAAGCAGAGGTAACAGGTAATAAAAAGAAACAGGTGGATAACTTTAGGGCACCACAGAACTTTAATAAATTTGATCCTAAGGATCAAAATAAAGGTAAGCACCAATTTGATAGGCCACGGTATGAAAATAAAAATAAATTCCCACAATTCGATGAAAGGAAATATGATGAAAGAAAATCTTTCAACCAAGGAAAAAGGTGGTGTAAAAATTGTAAGATGAACAATCATGACACTGACCATTGTAGAAGGAAACCTCCTCATTTTGCTGCTATGACATCGGGGAAAAAGGAAAAGAAGGGCAAACCTGAAGAATTACAGGAACCATACCACCCCCCAGTGTGTGAAGATGTCATCTGTAATGGTGTCACTATAAGATGTTTATATGATACCGGTTTAGATTACGATTCCGTTGTGAGTTCTCACCTGGTGCAGGCCGATCAATACACCACAGAAACAGTGGAGATTCAAACTGCAACCAAGGATGTAGCTACCATGACACTTCCCGTCGCCCGAATAAAAGTGAAAACGCGATATGTGGAAGGAATCATAAAAGCAGCAGTGATAAATGAGCCAATCTACCCTCTAATATTGGGGTGTAGATATGTCTTCTTGGGGAATCCCAAGAGACCTGTGATATTGGCAACAGTGCAGACCAGATCACAGACAAAGAAGGAGGAGGATAATCCCATAAATACTCACCCAGATGAGATGAGGAAGGCACAGGCTGAGGACAAAACACTCAAGCCATGTTTCAAGAAGTTGCCCAAATCTCATACACCTCCAGGCAAGGGAGAGTTTTATATGAAGAACAAATTGATATATAGGAAGGCTGGATCTGAATCCAATGGTCACGGACAGCTGGTCCTTCCCACTTCATATAGGACTAAAGTGTTGGAACTAGGGCATGCGATTCCCTTCAGTGGTCATATGGGAATCAGCGCAACAGGACAGCGAATAGCTTGTCACTATTTCTGGCCAGGAATAACTGAAGATATCAAACGATATGTAAAATCCTGTCCAGAGTGCCAACGAGTAGCACCTAAACATTGGACTGCACCAGCAACTCTGGGGGAAATGCCCATAGTGGGAACACCCTTTGAGAGAGTTGCCGTGGATCTTGTGGGACCTCTCACCCGAACCAAGAGAAGGAACAGCTACATTCTGACTCTGGTGGACACTTGTTCTATGTGGGGAGAGGCAGTAGCCCTGTCATCGATTGATTCAAAACATGTGGCAGAGGCATTGCTCACAATTTTCACAAGGTTAGGCTTTCCCAATCAAATCTTGACTGATAATGGCTCTCAGTTCAAGGGGAAACTAACTGAAGAAGTTTTCAGGATCTTCCAGGCCAAACACTTCCATTGTAGTGTGTATCATCCCCAAGGGAACGGCCAAGTGGAAAGATTTAACGGCACATTGATGTCGATCCTGAGAAAGTTGGCACACGAAAAACCAGATACATGGGACCAGTACCTGCACGCCGCCCTCTTTGCTTATCGGGAGGTACCCCATAGTTCAACCGGTATGGCCCCGGCAACATTATTGTTTGGAAGGCCAATAAAAGGTCCACTTGAAGCTTTGTTAAGAACGTGGACTGATGAAAAGGCAGAGGAAAACATTACATCTTCATACCAATATGTGAATGAGCTGACCACTCGGTTGAAAACTGGCTGGAAACTTGCCAATGAAAATTTGAAACAAGCCAGGAAGAAACATGCTGCCTATTATAACAGGAAGGCGAAAGACAGAAATTTGGCTGTGGGAGAGAAAGTACTGCTTCTTTTGCCTGGGAGTCAGAATAAGTTACAAATTGGATGGCAGGGTCCATATACAGTTTTAGAGAAGGTGTCTAGAACAAATTATAAGATAGATAAGAAGGGGAAAGAAAAAATCTATCATGTGAATCTCCTGAAGAAATATTTGGAAAGAGAACATCAGGAAGAGACACACTTGTTGACCTTGTCCATCGCCATGGAGATGAAAAAGGAACCACTTTCATCATTTGAATATCCATTACACCCCTGTGAGACAGCAGCACAGGTGAAAATCAGTACACATTTAACGAAAACTCAGAAAGAGAGAGTGCAACAGGTTCTAAATAATCATGCAGAGGTGTTAACAGACCGACCAGGGCATACAAACCTATTGGAATATGATATGAAACTGATAGACCCCACACCTGTCTGTATGAAACCATATTCGATTCCGTTTGCTAAGGAGAAAGCTTTGAAGGAAGAGATAGACTATCTGTTGAAGGAAGGAATTATTTCGCACAGTGAGTCTTCGTATAGTTCCGGTGTTGTACTTTTAAGGAAGCCCTCTGGAGAACATAGACTCTGTATAGATTACAGGAGACTGAATGCTATTACAGAAGGACAGGTGGATCCATTGCCGGATACAAATCAGCTGTTTGCCAGACTAAATAAAGCTAAATATTTCTCAAAAGTGGATCTGAGTAAAGGATACTATCAGATTCCAGTAAAGCCTGAGGTTAGACCATACCTAGCTTTTAGTACCTCAGAAGGACACTATGAGTTTAATAGATTGCCATTTGGATTGAAGAATGCGCCTAGTGTCTTCTCTAGAATGATGAGAAAATTATGGGAGCCTCTGAATAATCCCTGTATAACAAATTTTATGGATGATATCCTTATAGCAACAGAAACATTTGAGGAACACATTGACTCTCTGAACATGCTGTTTGATCGACTTAGGGAGGCAAATTTAACAGCCCGTCCAACCAAATGTTGCGTTGGATGTAAAGAATTGGAATTTTTGGGACACACAGTTTATCAGGGAAACATGACCCCTGACCAAAAGAATTTAGAAAAACTACAGAAAGCCCCGAGACCACAAACCAAGAAGGACGTGAGATCCTTTGTCTCATTATGTGGTTTCTACCAGAAGTATATCAAAAACTTTAATTCCATATGTGCACCTTTAACGGAATTGACACGTAAAGGACATCCAGATCGCATTACATGGACACCACAATGTGAAATGACTTACCAAGAATTGAAGGAAAAGCTCACAAGTAAACCCATTTTGAAATTACCTGACTTAAGTCAAGAATTCATAGTAAGGACGGATGCAAGTAATATTGGGTTAGGTGCAACTCTACTACAGAAATCAGATGCATTGGATGGGGAATTAAGCCCAGTGGCATATGCTAGCAGAAAGGTGAATAAAGCTGAAATCAACTACTCAACTAGCGAAAAAGAATGTCTTGCAGTAATATGGGCAATAAAGAAATTCAATATTTATCTATATGGGAAGGCATTTAAGTTGCAAACAGATCACAAACCTTTATCGTTTCTAGCACAGGCTAAGCATGAGAACTCTAGGTTACTCCGATGGTCTTTGCTTCTGGCTCCATATAATTTTAGCATTGAGTATATATCTGGAAAAACCAATTTGGGAGCGGATTTTTTAAGCCGCCATCCGTGTGATGAGAATCACCGTAAACCCCAGAAATAATAATAATAAATTTCTCTATGTGTATATAGAATAAAGGACTGACATATAATGTCTGTTTTAAGAGGGGAGGTGTCATGAAATATTCTAATCCACATATATAAATTATTAGGTAAATATAAAGCCTAACAAATAAAATTAATAAAGAAAAGAGCAATGGAAAAATAACAGTGCTGTCACAAA
Organism: Oreohelix idahoensis; assembly: GCA_024509875.1. Classification (NCBI taxonomy): domain Eukaryota; kingdom Metazoa; phylum Mollusca; class Gastropoda; order Stylommatophora; family Oreohelicidae; genus Oreohelix; species Oreohelix idahoensis. Next base: position 71,540 of record JAMPIV010016026.1, read on the forward strand.
GAATGTACTCGAAATCCCCCTTGTTTTCTGCTACGTCTGCAAATTGTAACGCTTTCACGTTGATATAAAAGCTTACTGTATTATTACCCGCTTTCTTCAATGAAACGTGTGCTGCATTTCTAAGAAAAACATTGAGAGGCCCTGCGTAATGACCTAAATTAATCCTAACATTAATTATATTACGTTACCAAAACGAACGAACAGATGGACAAAAGGATAAAGAGAGAGGGGAGGGCTGAAAATCAGGAACGCATGCAACACGCGTCGCGCGATACACAAATGCTGCCATCACGCGTGTAAGTCTACATGCACTAATTTTTTTTCAGACGGACAGTGATAAAATACACTACCCTTTCCCAGAGTTAGGTTTATAAATCATAAAAAACTCTTATTAGAAAAGATAACATTAGATGGGTTTACGGTTGAAAACATAACAGTACCCAGACAGCACATCTTCGAAACAGGAGGTAGAAGAAATTGCATATTTTGAATGCAGCCACGTAGCTCCTTTAAATTTGTATTTTTGGGTTCCTTAGGGCTTGCTGACAAATAATATGTAAAACGTTACGCAAATAGTCCAGGAATTAATAAATTATACCCAAAATAAAATATTGGGGGTGCCTGACAGCATAAAATCATTTCTGCTCATAAGATTTTTTTTTAACGTGTTTGAAAAAAATTTACGTTACAGAAATAGCCTACCATGTAAACTCCAAATTGATTGGAGCGCAACAAATGAAAGCCTAACCACGATTGGTCGGGCTATAAATACTATCTTGGTTGTTAGGGGAAACGGGGAAAGGTAACATTTTTTCAAACACTTGTCGAAACGGGGCTCATTGGTCAGACTCGCTGATATACACACTTGGGAGCGTTAGTTCGAAACCACTTGTTTAAATAAGATTGATAAAGCATCAGTGCGTTGAAGCCAGCTTATATTTGGCTAAATAAAAGCCTGGAAGATAAGCAGATGGGAATTTGTGCCAGTTTGTGCCAGAATTCATTGCTAATCAACGTATCTGTGTTTATTCGTATGAATTGTGGTAAGCTTGAACCATTCAATATCTTTTAATGAAAATTGAATGTGAATTGTTGATTTATGCCTGTATATATATGTGTAGTTCAGTGGCCAACGTGAGGTAAAGCCTGTAATGCTCCAGCCTGAACAGAGGGTGTCGGAGAGAAGTAAAACGGCATGGAATGGCCAAACAGTACACTGACACCTGGATGATTGAATAGAAAGAAATAATGCTGGAATTGCAGAGGCGTAGTAACCATTAAGAAGGGTAATACTGGAATAAAGTATTTCAAATGAAGCTGACAGTTGGCCTAATGCTCTGAACTCAATGTTTGTGCTGTGTTGTGATCAGTGTAACAAGAGAGTTTAAGTTAGTTATGAAGTAGAAGGTACATCCTTCTTGATTTCAGGGACTGTGGTCTTGATGGTACTGAGCAGCACCTGGTCAGAGCTTTGCTGAATCCAGTGTCGGACAGCATACTCCTTGGTCCTTTTAGCTATCAGTGAGGTGTCTCCAGAGCCCAGAGGAGAATTCGAGCAGAGGAGTCCTTTCCTGCCGCCATCACGCCAGATAAGCTAACTTGGCCAGCTGAGCTCAACATTATGTCCCCTCATCTTGAACTGACTTTGTAAAATTAACATTAAGAGGGGAATTTTTACTTCTGACACACATAGAACATTTGTAGATATTCTCATAGAGTGTTATATGTATGTGAGTGTCACAGTGTTGTCAAGAGTAGTGGATTAACTTAAATTGTTTATCTGTCTGTTGTTGTGACTTACACTTCATCATACACATACCCTAGACACATAACGTAGCATCACACTATTCCAGAATAATTCTGACTGAGATATATAGATATGTGGTATCAAGTAAGGTTATCTATAATAATAAAATAATAATAATAAATTCTTTAAGCACCAAACACGGCGCATAAGGCAGAAACCAGTGCTCTCCAGGTTGTTCGTTGTGACGCCACTCCTCTTAGCTCTTGCACATTATTTATGCCCAACGTTCTTCCTTCTCTTATTATTGTTCTTCTGAGTGTTTCTTTTGGTCTTCCTTTTTGCCGCTTACCCTCAGGAACCCAATGATCCCTGTAG
>JAMPIV010016027.1:0-93848 GCA_024509875.1 Oreohelix idahoensis
GGTGTGTGATAAACGGATTTACCAGTTGAGAAAGGAGGGTTGAGGTTCGTGGTATACAGACGGTGACAGCAGCGGAGGTAATGAAATAAAATGGTGTTGTCTGTCTCAAAGCAAGTCTGGTTTAAATACATCTCTAGATTGACAGCGCTTCTCAAACTGTGAAAAACAAGGTTCTTTATAATCAATGTTTTGGTAATGGCTTATTAACTTTACATAATTCTTTTACACAGACATATAAAGAAGAGAATATGACTTGGAAGAAAATACGGAAGAAAAATTTTAAACTACATGTTGCGCTGAGATTGAAGGTTCGCACACAGTGGCTTCACTAGGGGGGTGCGGGTGTGTGCACCGCACCGGATGACCCCATCAGAGGGGGTGACACCAAAATGACTGTCTATAAAATGTGTGTGCAGTGTTTCAGCAGATATTTATTATTTTTTATAAAAATATCCCTGGGTAATCTTTATCTTTAGTGCCGTCGAGTGTGTATAATATGTATATTTTCGTACCATTTAGAGTTAGGGTTGGGGTTAGGTTTAGGGTTAAGGTTGGGGTTAGGGTTAACCCCAGCCCTAACCCTAATCCTAACCCTAACTCAATACACATATTATACATACTCGACGGCACTAAAGGTAAAGATTACCTATTCCTGTAGTTACTAACGTTAAAATGAACATAATTTTGATGTAGTTCTTAAACGTTTTTACTTCGAATTCTATTGATTTCTTACCGAATTTTCACTTTAACCACATGAAACTATGTAAATGTAAATGCATTTAGGCTGTGCGTATGGTATTGTAATTTAAAGATGTAATTTTAATTTTGCTAGTTGTTTATGTCCCTACTATTGCCATTACATTCAGTGATATACGGGAATTACGATTTACGAGAAGCATTAGTACAAAAAACATTACCAAGGATTCTGTATGGTCTGGTACGGGAGGAGGTCCATGGGGGTGACACCCACGGTGGCGTAGATAATACGCATAGAGATCACGCGGTGCCAGGGGCCCCAAGTCATAATTTTACTTAGACTTATACGGAAAACACTGACGACAAGAACAAGACAAGTACAAGAGGAACGAACGAACGAACGAACTTTATTTTCAAAGGGTTGAGAATTAGGCACGCAGGCCCGTTTGACATTCTGCCCTTCCTTTCTCTCACCTTTCATACTGAATTCATTTATTCTCACATGCATTTTACATATCAATTTCAAGGAATTCAACGTTGGAAAGTAAAATAAAATAGCACACTCATGTTAACATTAACTACTTATAAGCATGACACACGAGAGGACGCTATCAATGAATAGGACACACATTGAGAAAACTTGTTGATAGCATCCAAGAGCAGTCCATGTTCTGGAATATCCAGGGTAAAGGAGGCAGAGGTCGAACAAATAAAACAACGCACGGAGAAGACAGCTGGAGATGGAAATGACAATTACGAAGAATTAACGGAAAGAAGACATGGAGATGATGTCACTGGACAGGCAGACCTGGCAACGCGTTTGTTAAAGGCATACGCTCCATGGGGGAGTAGAACGAGGATTATAACGATGATATAAGGAGAGACCGCTATACGACCTGGTTGTCTGGCGTTCGCTGCCTTTTATGTGGTTTGGACAACATATATATGTTATGTTATTGCTAATAAGTGCTTAATATGTAGTTATACGTAATGTAGTATTTTCCGGGGGTGTTGAAGAAACTAAGAAGGAATAGGACTAACGCACACTCGGCCATGTCATATGAGCGTGTCGTGTGTATGAAAAGTGGGGGGAGGGAGAAAGGGGGGCTGGCATCATCATCATGTAAAACAAATTGCCTCAGAAACCACTGCAGCACGAGCAAGTGAATGTTTGGTGCAGGTTTCCTGTAGAGGGGCTAGCTGTAATGGTGGCTACATGCTCTGTAAGGAGCGCACAGGAACATGATGATATTGATATAGTCATTCAGTTTTGTCATTATAAGAAAGGTGAAGGTAGTCCCATAACAGATACTGCCGTAGGGGAGTGAAGTGTTAGAGACTTCGCTATAAAATGTCCAGCGTTGAGAGGTGGGGGGTTGACCAGTTCCTTTCCTCACTGCCTTTGCCTTCCCTAACTCAAAAGTAGAGTCGGACACACAATTACAGCTGGGTAGACTTTTGCCGCAAGAGGCCAGAGCTCTAATCGCTCAGCCAATCGGAACCTCGTTTAACATGATACAAACATGTATTGATTTATTTTTTCAAGAAAGAATTTAATTTATTTTAATTTTTAAAATAAATATTAGAAGCATTTTACTGTTTGAAAACAAAGTAATTAAACTTAGATTGCTTGTGATAATTTTGTTATTATTTGAAGTTTTAATGTCCATCTATTACTTTATATTTGCTCAATTATTTATCAATATAATTTCCTTTTTCACCACTCGTACCATGAGAATTCAAGAACAAGAGCTGCCTTATAACGCTATCAACGGTTACCTCAATGTCTGTTATATCAAACGCCAGTGTTCTCTTCTCATTTCTTGCTACACCAGCACATGTCTGGTTCTTCTCATCAGTTCCCCATTGGTGATCTTGTCATCAGTTCCTCATTGGTCATTTTGTCATCAGTTCCACATTGGTCATCTTGTCATCAGTTCCACATTGCCCATCCTGTCATTAAGTTCCACATTGGTGATCTTGTCATCAGTTGCACATAGATGATCTTGTCATCAGTTCCACATTGATGATCTTGTCATCAGTTCCACGTTGGTCATCTTGTCATCAGTTCCACATTGATGATCTTGTCATCAGTTCCACATTGATGATCTTGTCATCAGTTCCACATTGATGATCTTGTCATCAGTTCCACAATGGTCATCTTGTCAACAGTTCAACATTGATGATCTTGTCATCAGTTACACATTGATGATCTTGTCATCAGTTCCACATTGGTGATCTTGTCATCAGTTCCACATTGATGATCTTGTCATCAGTTCCACATTGGTGATCTTGTCATCAGTTCCACATTGGTGATCTTGTCATCAGTTCCACATTGATGATCTTGTCATCAGTTCCACATTGATGATCTTGTCATCAGTTCCACATTGGGGATCTTGTCATCAGTCTACATTGATGATCTTGTCATCAGTTCCACATCGATGATCTTGTCATCAGTTCCACATTGATGATCTTGTCATCAGTTCCACATTGATGATCTTGTCATCAGTTCCACATTGATGATCTTGTCATCAGTTCCACATTGATGATCTTGTCATCAGTTCCACATTAGGGCTCTTGTCATCAGTTCCACATTGATGATCTTGTCATCAGTTCCACATTGATGATCTTGTCATCAGTTCCACATTGATGATCGTGTCATCAGTTCCACATTGATGATCTTGTCATCAGTTCCACATTGATCATCTTGTCATCAGTTCCACATTGGTGATCTTGTCATCGGTTCCACATTGATGATCTTGTCATCAGTTCCACATTGATGATCTTGTCATCAGTTCCACATTGATGATCTTGTCATCAGTTCCACATTGATGATCTTTTGATTTACAACTTACCTGAGGGCATCGACCTGCAACTTACTTCGCTAAGTCGCGTCAAAACCTGGCCAGTTTAAAATCTTAGGAGGGTAAATATATTCACGATAACCGTTGGTATTTGTTGTGTGTCATTTATACTACCTATCAGGTTACTGATTGTATCTTGGGGAAATTAAGTATAATGATTGTATTTCCTATTATGATTGAATAGACGAAGACTAATAGGACTCATACTTCAACCTATTGTCTCCTATACTTCAATCTATTGTCAGTCTATAACTTCAGTCTATTGTCTCAGATAAAACCAACTGCAAATATAACCAAAACAGTCCTTGTTAGGACTCAATCTATTGTCTCAGATAAGACCAACTGCAATATAACCAAAACAGTCCTTGTCAGGACTCAATCTATTGTCGCATCTAACTCCAATCTATTGTCTCCTATAACTCCAACCTGATATATCACCAAACAGTCCTCGTCGCATATACTCCTATCATAAGAACATAACAATATTGTTAGGATATATGTTACCACTTGTCAGAGAGGGCGTGGTATAGTATAGGGGGAAGGACATTGTTGTATCACACCTAGGTGTACATATTATTGGATTTATTCATGCATTGATTTATATTATGGGATGTATTCATGTATTAAATGTATTCATGTATTGAATCTATATTATTGAATGTATCCATGTATTAGTTTATCAGAAAGAATGCTTTGCAAGTAGACACCTGTCTTGTCTCGCTATTGCTAAATCATACTGAGCCATGTTGTCATTCATCCCACATGCATACATCGGAGACACGCTCATTTCACTCACACTAGAAATAGGTGGGCTTGAGGACAGAAATTAGCCCCTATTTTTGCTTTGTTACAGGTTTAATTGTGTCCTAAAAACCTGAGGTCGTATGTTCGAGTCAATCCCGCTGCCTGGAACTCCGCAGGAGCATAGAGGTTGACCAGACTCTACATCTTTGGTCCCCCTCAGTCTTGGGTGGGCTAAAGGAACGATACTCTGCCGGTGGTGTGAACCAAACAAAGAAGAACAGACTTAAGAGAGATGAGTACACATTAGTACCATTTCTGTCGGCATTGTGAGCATAGAACTGTCAATGAAGAAAACGTGAATTAACATAGCAAGAGACAAAATTAATAGCATAGCTGAGAAGTGTTATATCCTTAATTAACAGCACAGCTGATCCATGTACTATAATTAATTAACAGCACAGCTGATATAAATTTTTTGTTCCTATAATTGGAAAACTTGGTGTAAAATATTTATATATATAGATAAAATATTTATATTTTATATATATATATAAAATAAATATTTGTAAATCACATGTAAACTTACAAATTCATTACATTCCATTTTTTCAACATTCACCCTTCAGCACAAGAGTAGATAGTGTATATAATAAATAAAAACAAGGAAATTGTATTTGAACGACTTGTCAATTTTATCAGTGTTAAGTAAAATCTGTTTCCTTGTTTATTAATATCACAGTTAGTTACACAGCGGAGGTGGCACTTTATGTCGGTCTCCTCTCTACTATTGTTTCGAGATCAGAACATTCACAGCCGTAACTAATTTGTGATACCAGTAGTCCTCTCAGACACTGGGACTTCACCATTTTCTGCAGAAATTCTATTTCTGTAATTTTCAGTACTATACTGATCCTACAGCCAAATAAAACCTCTCGCCACATCCCCCATGTTTCAGAGACTTACACTATGACTACCTTCACATTTCAACATAAATTTTGTTTATTGATTTCTTCGGCTTTGTGTCCTAATAATACCAGTGTGCGTTCGATTGGCAGAGAGCGCTGGCCTCTCGTGGCAACGGTACCGGGTTCAAAACACCGTGGCGTGACGCTCGTCTACCGAGCTGTAAATGGTTACTTGACTATGCTGTTGAGTTATGGAAGGCAAAGGAAGCGAGTAACGGGCCTTGTCACCCCACCTCTCGATACTGGACATAGTATAGTGAAGTCTCTAACCCGTCCCTCCTCTACGGCAATATATTTTGTGGAACTACATTTTACCAGTTGTGTGATGATCGTGGTGCTCTGTAGAAGGTACAAGAGGGAGGACCTTCCTCCACCATGAGGTAGTCCCATAGCAGATGCTGCCTTATGGGAGTGATGTGCTAGAGACTTTACTATATAGGTCCAGCTTTATAAGATGGAATTACCAGTTCCTTTCTGCTTTTGCCTTCCCTAACAAGAGCACCGTCATGCACCCATTTGCAGCTTAATAAACGGGAGCGTGACGATACCAGGTTTACCCGAACCAAATTGGATATTTTCTCCGTAGTAAAATGTTCGTCTCCTCCTCTACACAACACCTCCCTCTTTCTTATTTTGTGGACGCCCATGGAATTGGTTACCGTAGAAGTTTCAGCAATCTTCCTGCTCAAGTTGGCTTTCCGGTTATTTATGAAAAGAGTCCGCCTAGTCACCCATTCTGAGAAGCAGTGCTAGTTCTTCTATGTTAATCTTTGGGTATCAAAGGATATCCTATTTCCATAACAGCTTTCAAGTAGGAAACAAGGGTAACCGGCAATCAAAACTCAAGGGCTGACGATTTCAACAGCCGTGACTTTATCTTAATTTCGTTTATACAAATCATGTTTCCACATAAGCTCTGTTGTCCTCAATGTTTAAAACACCCTTCAAAAAGCGCGGGGAAAATTGCCCGCGTTAAAATACATATGCTGTCAGCGAGAAGAATGTAATGTTTGTCCATTCCCAAGCAGACGGTAACACACTGCCACATTTTACGGTACATTAGACCCTAGCCGTGTCTCGACTTGAAGATCTGACCTCGACTAACCTCGTTATGCAAGTGTGCATACGGTTACGAAGGGTCGTGACCCGACTCGGCACATCGCCAGGAGAATGCGTTCTCGTCACGTTACAGTTGTGGACTAAAAACCAGGTGACGGGCTTAAACCAGGATAAACGGAAGTCGGTAGTATTAAATTCAGCCTTTTAATCGCAATAGGTACACTGCGTGTAGAAGTGAAGGGTTAAACAGCACAGGCAATACGCAGCTTTCTATCAAACGAAAAGTATTTTATGCAACAATTTATTTTTTTGTCAGTGGATGTAAGAGAGTTCTTCAGTGTTATATAGAACAATTCTGACATACGGAAGTGAGTCATGGACAATTAGTTAATAAGTAGGAAAACACTAGAGGCCACAGAGATATGTTTTTTTTATCTTATCCAGCGGCACTTGGGCTTTCTGCCCTTCGGCCCAATGACATATCATTGCGAGGCTGGGGAACCTGTGGACTTTCCTTCCAACCCGGTCAGGAGCTACGCTCCTTCCCATCCACAGAGGGTTTATCTCAGGAGCCGTTCAGGTTATTCAGTCAAAATCCCGGTCGATGACACATCGTCAAACGCTGACGCCCGGGCTTGAACCTTGAACACCTGATTGCTAGCGCAATGTGGTAACCATTACACCAGCGCGGCTCCCATATTGTTTTATAGAAGAATGTTAAAAATACCATGGACAGCTAAAATGAGTAATGAGGATGTCCTGACCGAGGCCAAGGAGAAAGGAAGCTTATTCGTCATGTTAGACAGAAGTAATCCACTTTTCTTTTCTTTGTTTTTGACATAGTATGAGAAGCTGGAATAATTGTGGCTGGAGAAAAAGTTGAACGAATAAGATACAGATGACATCAAGGAGAGACGATACTGGGCCATTTTGACATCATGGCATATGGAAGAAGTCAACAACAGAATTGATAAATAGAAATGGAGACGACATCTCTATCGCCTCAAGATATCCCACACGAATGAATGCCCTTGTGGAACTGATATCCAGACTCCAGAACACATTCTCCAGAACTGTCCAACCCATGATAAATTGCGACGTGCGACCTGGCCAAAAGGTGATGAGCTCCAGCAGAAGCTATGGGGCTGCCGCGCCGACCTGGAAAAGACTGTGGACTTCGTCCTGGCGACAGGCCTGCAGATTTAGCATGACTACAAACCGAACGCAGAAGAAGAAGAAGAAGAAATGGAGACATGAAGTTGTGCAGAGACATGATCGTCTATGCAGTGGCGTGCTAAATAGGTGCGAGGGGGCGGTCCGCCGGTGTGACAGCTGGGGGGGGGGGGGGCGCCATTGGACATTATTATAAAAATAATAGTACTTACTATGAACAATAGTTTGCAAGTATTTGTTTATGCGGGGGGGGGGGGGGTGTTGCCAATAGCGGTATAGCCCCGGGTGCCAAATACTTTAAGTACGCCCCTCTGTTTACGCCACTGCGCATGGTACTTGAAGAAGACAACACACTGCAAAATTGGCATCAAATGAACGTAAATAAACGGGGATAGGCACTGTAACGCACTGGCATGGGGAAGTGTGACGACACTTTTGTTATGTCCTTTTACTCCCCTTCTTTCTCTCCTACTTTCTCCATTTATTACTTCATATTTTGCACATAAACCTGTCCCATCGCCGCGCCTTAGATTTGTCGACCTCTCTTCATATTGCAAAAGTGCTATTTCACGGCTAATTGACCATCCTAAAGGATTAATTGTAATCGCTTAAGTTGTTGAACCAGATTTAATTTCATACAGCCAACGTGAAAAATGATCGTGGCCTTTTCACGTAACTATTTCCGCCCTACCCAGACTTAGAGAATAAACACATGTGGTGGTGAATGCTTATCGCGACAATACTGAGTCAGACTACAATGGAAGACCAGATTGTTTGTCTGAAAAAAACGTCTGTGGTCAGTGATATGTCGCCAATTTGTCTGTCTGGTGACTGAAATCAGTGCAGGTGAGAATTGCGTAAGCATTTCCGGTCGATTTTGGTAATGTTAATTATAGATTAAAGCCAGTATGGGGACACAGATTAGATATGGAAAGATCTGAGGGATAAGTTTGCAGTTGAGTTCGATAGTGTGTATAAGAGTAAACGGAAAGATTAGCCATATATGGTTATGTTTCATTGTATCACATGATATTCTTAGAACATCTTACATTATGAGGGTGAAAGTAATATTTACAACCCCTACCCACTACGTTCTAGATCAGGGATTTGATCAATTGAGAGCAGAAAATAGACGTTCGTTCCGATTGGTTTGTCGGAAAACATCATGTGGAGGATTGGAGGAAAAATGAAATATAACCTAGCTAATTCGGAGGAAGAAACAGACTGTATTGCTAAACGTCAAAGTAGCAACTCCCAAGAGAGAGTCAGAAGAGAAAATGAATTAAATTTCATAAGAAAGGACCAGACAGAGTATTTGGACATCTTCGAAACTCAAAAAGAAAACCCTACTTTCTAAATACAAAGACGGGAAACCTAGGAATCGGAGCACCCGTCATAAGAGGGATTCTAAAATTACCCCAGACCAAGTGTTCGAGGCATCGAAGAAAGTTGCCGTGTCTATTCTAAAACTGTTCCCGGATATTGTATTTCCCAAATTGGATGAGCTGTAACATATATTTTACAATTTGAATTTGACATGTTTGTACTTGCTTGTGGTTGTAAAAGTCCATACGAGGCTGGCAACCTCAGCATATGAAAATAGTATATCCATTCACTACCACAGCAAGCGCTGGTGATTGCTTCATGACCACACAGGGAACCAAAAGCAGAGGTAACCCACAGATTCCGAATGGAGCAGGGAGTGAGTGATGATTACATCAACATGTGCATAGTTCATATTATTATTTTGTGAGTTATATGGAAATTTAACTATGTTCCTTCATGCACAAGCTATTGCATTCACCGCTGTCCAGTCACAATTTTTTCATTAAATTAACTTAAAATTTAATGGTCATTTCTCATCATATTCCCTGAGTTGTGTTGCATACTCAGAGAAGATACATTTTATGACAGACAAAAACTGGTGGAAGGAAAGCGGGAAAGGCGCGTGATTAATATCAGAAAAAGAAAGACTCAACAGAGGCGTTTGTTCCTTTTGTTTCTTCTAAAGATTGTGGTACGAGGCTACAAGGTTTGATTGTGGTACGAGTCCGCAAGACCATTTGTGGTACGATTCAACGCTACGAATCTGTGATTCAGACGCTTGTTGTTGACACTAGACGGTTACGTTCGACGGGCCTGTGGAGATACTAGCACTGACACCAGGAAGAGTTACCACCTGCAAACATCGCTCGGGACGTGTCCTCGTCACAGCAAATGCATTGACGAAAACAGCAGTAGCCGCATTCAGAGATCTGGCAAGTCATACTTGTAGAAGGCTAGCATTCTAAGAATTATGAAACCATAATCAATTCCCATCTTAACCTCAATGAGTACAAACTTTATTCTACAGCACATCTATCACCCGTATTCATTTTACTTCTGCTAAAAGAATTATTAAATTTGTTACACGTTATTTTACAAAGCCCTAGTTGATTCGTTTATTACAGAGAGAAGTGCACATGCATGAATCAGTATCTTATATATATATATATATATATATATATATATATATATATATATATATATATATATATATATATATATATATATATATATATATATATATATATATATATATATATATATATATATATATATATATATATATATATATATATACATACATACATACATACATACATATCGAGCTAATAAGAAAAATTTTACTGTTAATGCAGTTGGGAGGAAAGGGGGGGGGGGGTTGGACGAGCTAAATTAAATTATATATAAATAAGAATTTAAAGAATTATTTCTTGATGGAATGGGACACACACCATGAACAAAGGAAAGGATGAAAGGAATTGTATTACTGTATTGTTTAAGCTATTACTTAGTGTTTTACACAAGACCTAATAATTGTATGGATGCGGATCATGGACAAATGGCTCCAACTAAGGATTTGGAGGAAATGTGTATTCACAGTGGCCTGGATTGTGTTGTTACTGATATATTATGCCCTGTGCGTCTGCTTGCACACTGTTTGAAACTGTCTCTCATCCACTACATCTGTAATAGAGGGATAGTGATAGACAATATAGTGGTTAATCAAATATGTTTCAGGTTATATCCTGTCATCCAAGTACACTTTAAAGAGTCAGCCACTACTGCAGGAACTAGTGGTCCGAGCGCCCTTGTTGTTCATAGGGACAGCCAACAAGTATCCACTGCCTGGAGGAATCTCATGTGACTTTTCTTTCCATGTCAGGAGTGTGACAGGCTTCAATTTACCAGATAAGTGGCCAAACAAGGCTACTGTTCAGAGTACCCCAGTGTTACGGTATATGATATTAACGCCGTCTGCTAAAGGTTAGCGGACGTGCAAATGTAAAGGTTAAGACATTTAATATATTGCGATAGATGTTTCAATTATTGAACGCTAGACACGTCATAATCGATCGTGTATGGAGCGTTCAATAATTGAAACATCTATCGCAATATATTAAATGTCTTAACCTTTACATTTGCACGTCCGCTAACCTTTAGCAGACGGCGTTAATATCATATACCGTAAAGTGGGATGGTAGGGAGGATGAACCGAAATTAGATTCTGTGGCTCTCACGATGCCTGAATTGATTTCGGTCGTTTCTTAGGGCAGTTAAACGATTGCACTTTTGGAAGCCCCATTGAGGTTTGCCATTGGACTGTCTGTCCAAATCTGCTGTCGTTTGACGATTTGTGTTAGCTGTACCGTTCCGTAGATAACTGGTATATTTTATTCGTACTCAGTTCACAATTTTATTCAGTTTTGTATCATGTTCGTTAACTATTTCGTCCAGTCTACTCTTACTATCAATTTATTTTATGATTGTTAAATGTTCGTCCGTTATGAGTCCTGTGATGTCATCATTTTTTGCAGTCATTTTTTTTTTTGTGTACTTTGCATATTAAGTTGACCTCGGGTCAATCTTTGACCCTTCGCTTTCCGTGTGACACTTCCGCTTGTTTTATTTAGTTCATAAATTCATTTTTAATTGTGAAAATGTCTTGTTTGCGTCTTGACATTGTTTGTACCCTTTAGTTGCATCATTGTTTTGTTTGTCCTCATGATATATATTAAATGCTACATTAATAATATAACATTATATTCAATAATACACTTGTAATTTAATTTAATTAATTTTTTTCTGACATTTAAGGTTAATATGGGACATTGCATAATTATGCAGTGATAGTCCAAGAAATTAGCACTGCAATTTATAAGAGATGCCTAGGGCATAATAATATAATATATATATTGACCAAATAAAATAATCTTATAGTCTACCTTTGAGGTAATAGACCCATTGTATATTATTTAATATACTTTTCTAGTACTAAGAGAGTGACTTAGTACATTGAACAATATAATTACTAGGAATCATACCCAACATTATTGGATATTAAGATTAATTGTGTGATGTAATTACATTATAGTTAACAGATATCATAACTATTTATGATATAGTTAGTACTTAGATACAATATTGTTACAAAATATTGTCTATTAGTTGAACTTAGACATAAGAGTTCAGTACTATTGTGATTATTTATATTCAATATTCCTAAGTTGAGTAAGTATAATAATTACTCTGAAGCTACTATTGACTATTTTAATCAGTAATTACCAATAATTACTTACCAGATAAAAGTCAAAATGCTTACTATAGACCATTTCGTTAAAATTGGTAAGGAATATGGTTATAAATCTCAAGAACTTCGTCAGTTTGCTGAGGCAGAACTGGAAAAACATAAAGCAGAAATAGAGGAACAAAAGGCTGCATTAAAGAAAGAGGAGGAGGAACATGAGATGAAGCAAATTGCCAAGGAAAATAGATTAAGAGAGATTGCTCAACGTGAAAGAGAAGAGCAAAGAGCAATTACCAAACAGGAAGAAGAGAATAAATTGAAACGAGAGGAAATTATTTTACAACAAGAAATGGAATTGGCGCGTATTAAATTGGAGACAGCAAGATTACAAGCACAAAGTGCTGATGCAAACCAGAATAATAACGCACAAAATGGATCGTCATCCAGCCAAACTAAACATTTCTACAACTTTAAATTACCCACTCTCAACTTAAACGTGGACGACCTTTCATCGTTCCTGTCACGTTTTGAACAGACCTGCAAAACAAATCATTTGCCTGAAGAGTCATGGGTACTCAAGTTAAATGAATTCTTGGTTGGAGAACCATTGACGGCTTCTCAAAATGCTGACCCATCAATAGCAAATAACTACGGTGCTATTAAGTCCTTGCTTTTACGAAGGTTTCACCTGGACGAGGAACACTGTAGGTTGAAATTTAAGGGAATTTTACCTGAATCTCCAAAAGATTTTGCAGGATTCATTGCGAACATACGCAATACATTTAATAGATGGGTTGAACTGGCAGAAGTCAACAAATCATACGACAAATTAGTTGATTTACTACTACGGGATAAGGTATTATCTTCGGTTAGCCAGCCATTTTTTGCATATTTGCAGGAGCGTAAACCAGGTACTATCGACGAGTTAGAAAAAATTTCTTTAAACTACTGTTCGGCACATCCGAATGCAACCATTTCTAACTCCTCATTAAGAGAACCTCTACCTGTGGCGTCTAATATGGCCTACAATCATAATAACAAACAAAGACATCACAGTGTAGACAGAAGTAGGTTCCAAAGAAATCACAATGTTAACTTTCAGAAGGGACATAATAATGATTTCAACAATAAAAATGAGTTCAACAGAGGTAGATCACGAGATAGAAATTATTCACCTCAAACAAACTACCACAATAGTCAACATAACACTAATTATAATCGATCACATACTCCCAATAATAACAATAACTGGAATGGTAATAATCATGGCTCGAGACATCGAGATAATAGTTACTATAGAGGACGACGAGATAATTCTAACAATTATACTCGGAATCGATCTCATTCTCGGGGATCATCTCATTACAACCATAATACAGGGGCGGCAGTTACAAATAATACTACCCCTATAGCTCAGGTCCCACTTGACAATAATACAACACAGTCTTCTGCTGCATGTTTTGCTATTAATTATAATGTGGCAAATAGTTGCCAACAATGCAATCTTATTTTTCAGAAGGCGAAAGAAACAGTGCTTAACTGCGGACATATTACACCAGAGGTAGGTCTTGCAGTCAACGATGGAACAGGCTTACTAATTTTTAACAGGGGATTAGTTAATGGATCCGTCGTCTCAGTGCTGAGGGATTCAGGATCCACGACGATTGGTATACGTCAGTCGCTGGTACATCCTAGCTGTGCGACAGGAGAATATGTACGCTGCATGACATTTGGTGGAACTATTGAGTTTTACCCCACAGCTATTGTCCATGTTAATACACCTTTCTTTTCAGGACAAGTTAAGGTATGCATGCTTCAGAATCCAATTGCAGATCTGATGTTGGGACGCATCCATGGTAGTAAGGATTGTTCCCCACAGGAAATTGATGAATGGGAATTAAAGAATGTGCAATCTTATTGCAATGCTAACGCTGTCATTGCAACAGCTACATTACGGGCCAACAAAATAAATACATGTGGCACAGTTTTCTCCAATTTCAGTCTCAGTACCATTCTGGAAATCGATAAGGAGAAGGATAAGACTCTCCTACAGGATAAAAAGTATACTAAACTACCAGTCCATCCTAGGAAGATTAGAAAATCATTTCGAGGCAGATATACCTTTTCTCAAGAGAATACTGCCAAGTCAGAAAATAAATGTTGGCGACAAGATCGTATTAACAGTGATCTGAATGAAATTGTTGAAAATGGGCAAAGAGAAAATATCCCAGACAAAGGTAATGATGGTGAAGTTCTTATGAACTTAACTAATAAAATTAGGACAAATAAATATGTCAATCATTATGAGACATCATCTCATAAGACTACCATATCCAAAAGATTAAATAGAAGAACTATTTATCACGTTAGTGACACTGATCCCACTTACATTGGGAAGGGTGCATATTCTCGCACCGTGTTAGTGCGCAATCTGCCACAAGGTACCAGATGGCAGGCACTTAGCAATTTCTTTAATGACACGGCAGACGTTATGTTTGTACGGTTGTTGTCACCTACCAATGACAGGTATGGTGAAGCTATAGTTACATTTCGTAACAATAGAGATGCTCGAATGGTCATCGAGCATGATAATGGTGCTTACTTTAACCATCATTGTCTACGGTTACAATTAGTACCTAATGCTGCGTCACGCAGATAACATGCTATGGTAATACAATTGTCTCATATCATTAATGACTCATAATAGTCATTCATCATTTCTTTTCTTTACTGGTCCTTACAAAGTCATTGATAAAATTTCCGACGTTGATTACGTCTTAGATATCAAGGGACACAAAAAGATATTTCATATTAACATGCTCAAGCAATTTCATACACGTCCTGAACACTTACAGTCAATTTTTCATGAACTAGATGACAACACAGTATCTACTTGTTATTATTCTAACTTATCCGTCATCCAGGAAGAAGAATCTTCTTTTCCTGAGGTACAGTTACCGTTACCGGTACCAGTAGTTCAACCTACTGAATCTTGGCGGGATGTAACCATCTCTTCAACGGTTACACCGCAACAGCGTCTACAGATTGCTAATCTATTACAATCTTATCCAGATGTGTTGACCGACGTCCCGGGTCGCACATCGGCTATCAGTCATGACATTACTCTCAATGATGATACACCTATTCGTGTACATCCCTATTCGGTTCCTTTACATTTCCTTGCTAAAACTACTAAGGAACTTGAACAGATGTTGTCTCTGGGAATCATTGAGACTAGTAATTCGCCATTCTCTTCTCCATTAGTGATTGTCCGGAAGAAGGACAATAACATCAGACTATGTGTTGACTATAGAAAATTAAATGCTAAGACTATAGTTGACAGCGAACCACATCCACTTATCGACGACTTACTGCCACGTCTATCCAACGCAACTATATTTAGTAAGATAGACTTAACTAAAGGTTATTGGCAGATACCACTGACCGAAAAGGCTAAGTACTACACCGCATTTTCCACTCCACAAGGTCTATACCAGTGGAATGTGATGCCTTTTGGGCTTGTTAATGCGCCAGCTACCTTCATTCGCCTGATGCGACAAATTTTATCAGGTAGACCAGACGTTATTACATATATTGACGACATATGCTTGTTTAGTTCGTCGTTTGAGGAACATGTTTCGGGACTTAGATATGTTTTCGACACTCTAAGGAATTATCATCTAACTGCTAAACCTACAAAGGTTCAGATCGCGTGTAATGAGATAACCTTTTTGGGACATATCATTGGATCGGGATATATCCGAACGTTACCTAGTACAGTCTCCAAAATTCTAAACATAGCAGTTCCTCAGACGAAGAAACAGGTCAGGAGTTTGTTAGGACTTGTTCAATATTACAGTAGATTCATACCAAACTTGTCATCCATCACGGCTGTATTGTCTTCATTGTTAAAAAAAGACATGCCGGTGAAGGTGACATGGACTGGTATATGCAATGAAACTTTCAACAAAATTATAAATTTGTTCTCGCATGAACCAATTTTAAGACTTCCCGATGCTTCCAAAAGATTTTTCTTACGAACAGATGCTAGTAACTACGGCATTGGTGCATGCCTGCTCCAGAACCATGATGGCGTTCTACATCCTACCTTATATATTTCAAGAAAGCTAAAGCCGGCAGAAACAAAGTATTCCACAGTGGACAAGGAACTTTTATCAGTTATATGGGCAATAACTAAACTTGAAAAGTTTTTGCTTGGTGCTCCATTCACCATACAAACTGACCAACGTGCTGTAGCATCTTTGCGTCGATCTAACCACAAGAGCCAAAAACTCGCCAGATATGCAATCATCCTACAGCCATTTGAATTCTCCATTGAACATATTCCTGGCACTGAAAATATTGTGGCGGATGCGTTGTCACGTAATCCTATTGACGACGAATGATCAACATTGACATTCCTAAAACACGTCAATCATCACTACATTGGATATAACGAAGTATCAACTATAAGGGAACTAACCTTGCCTTCAATTTAATATTTATAAACACTATATGCATCACAGAATTGAACTAAAGACAATCAAGGTATACATATTGACATTGAAACTTCGTCTAACGTCCATACACAATATATGAATATTCGTTGAACAATCATGGAACAATATCTGACGACAAGTCGAACTTATTATCCTATGTGCACTTAATTCTTGGATGCTGGGATAAATGACATTTCTTTCCAACGTAAACGTTTGAACATTTTTGCCTAAAAGAATTCATCAGGATCAAGACTACGGATGGATCATCATATCCTATACTAATTAATTAGTTAACTTAACTTCTTAATTGAATTATTATCAATAAAATGAAATGTGAGAAAAAAATGAAATGAAAGAAAAAAAAAAGAGAACGAAATATAAAAAGAAGAAATTATGAAAAGAGAAAATAAATCTCACACAAGTATTAGATTAATATTTTTTTTTAATGTACCTATACGTTATTTAGTTAGTTAAATTAGATAGTTATTATTCACTAACACTTAACACACCCAATTAAGTTAAACTTATATTCGAATTTCTTTCTATTTCTTCTCACTTATTTTGTCTTTTCTTCTCTCATAACATCGCGTTACATTAGAATCTTAATAATTTAACTCTTAGTTTAATTAATTAATTTAATTTTTAATTAGTCAAATTAATTCCTATATGACATACTAATACGACAGACCTTACTTTAATTTAATTCTATCATTCACTATTAACATTGGACATTTTATTTAGTTGATATAATAATATGTATAATATTGATATATAATGTGATTAATGTTAGATGACTATGACAAATAGTTAGTTGACATGACCGCGACACGGTTCTACTCAGAACATCGTCGGCCATATGTCACGATTGTGTTAAATTTTTTTTTTTGAAAAATTGTTAAGTCGGATAGATCTTGAAAAAAAAATCTATCGATTTTTTTTTCCCCGGTGTACAGGGAATTGTTACGGTATATGATATTAACGCCGTCTGCTAAAGGTTAGCGGACGTGCAAATGTAAAGGTTAAGACATTTAATATATTGCGATAGATGTTTCAATTATTGAACGCTCCATACACGATCGATTATGACGTGTCTAGCGTTGTTTGGGTCACAGTCGGTAACTAGGAGACGCTACCCTTTGTTACTTGACCGCCAAGCTGAATAGCTGCGTTTTTGTTAACCTTCCAATTCAATGGCATGATATAGCCATTTATATGTGCATTTATGATGGACCAGGGTCAGTCCTAGAACTCTACATGAGAGGAAACTTATGGAGGTTAGTGATTAACTAAATCCTTGGAAGGAGAAAGATAATCGTCTACTTTATACGAAGTAATTAGACTCACAGTCTCACTGTCGGCAGGTAGCCATTCTATCTGCGCGTGCATATAGCTGTGATGTTCTGACGACAATTACTGCATTGTATCCTTAAACGGACATTGACATGTAAAACAGCAGTCTACGCTATTGATTGATTGATGCATGTACCTCATGTGTGAATTGAACTGTTTATGTATGTGTGTAATCAATATTAAATTGTGAAGGACTCGAACAGGAGACATTATTCGTTGAATCACGTTACACCATTCAACCATTATGAATTATGTATTTTATATCAATTTGCTGAGTTAATAAGATGAACAGTTGTTTACATCTTGATGCCAAGTTCAGGCATTACGACAAACCAAAAATGAGGTTCACCCCATTCGCGTACGAATATTAGCACGATCAGAATTCAAGCAACACAACCAGTAACCACACACGAAAGTCCTTCAACACCCAGTCAAAACCACTATTCAAGACAGTAGTATCTAATGATGACATCTGTTTGGGCATGGTTATAGCCAGCATAAACAATCATTTATTAACTGTGAGATCAGATGGGTCTTAAGATATAAATATAATACAACTAGAGTGAGTTCAACCAAGAGAGAAGAACTTTCTACAAATCTAGAGACTTTTGATACTTTTGAACTATTTTCAAATGTTTTATTCATTTAAATGTTGTAACTAAAATTTTATTTCCTTGAAAGATTTTCAAGCAGAAAAGAAAAACGTGTAAAAATAAATTGTAAATATTTACCAGCAGACTTACTTAAATTATTTAAGTTAAGTTACAGTTCTTGTTGGTAGATAGTTTAGTTAATACCCCTAGCAGAGCTATTAATATTAACAGAGGAGGATCTTGAGAGGAGCAAGTAGGAACTTAGAGTAATACATTACCATCTTCTCTGGGAACTTATACAGCTTGATCCTACCTTTGATGTCCATGCACCCTTACTCTTTTCAGAGAAGGGGGTATTATTTATAAGACCAGTATCTTATCTGGCACTATCCTGGTATCACCTGATACAACTTTGTGTCCAGGATACTTTATAATTTTTATAACAATTAACCCTCTCGTGACAACCTCACTAGTCTTTATTTGTAGAGGATGGACTGGGGCCAATTTGGGAATTAAACCTGACTTTTTTATATTCAGGATAGTTGTATTTCCAAGGGATATCACCAAGAGTAGGTAAGAGTGATTGAGTGGCCACTGTATGAAAGAGAGAGTGAATATTTGTCTTGGTTACATGGACTTTACCAACATTGGATTTTGCTTAAACTTGTTAACTTTATTGGGTAGCATATAGTGGGAACCAGGAGCCGCGCTGGTGTAATGGCTTCGGCGTTGTACTGGCGACCAGGTGTTCATGGTTCAAACCCGGGCGTCGGCGTTTGAAGAAATGTTTACGGCCGGAAATTTGACTGAATAGCCTGGACGGCTCCTGTGATAAACCCTCTGTGGATGGGAAGGAGCGAAGCTCCTGACCGGGTTGGAAGGAAAGTCCTCAGGTTCCCCAGCCTCGCAATGACATGTCATTGGGCCGAAGGGCTGAAAGCCCAAGTGCCGCTGGTTACGAAAAAAAAAAAATAGTGGGAACCTGTTTACTTTACTGTCTACTCTGTAACATAGTGCTGACCTCTGACCTTTGCGTTATTAACTTTTTGGGTTCTTTTCTCCATAGGGGGAGGGCACATTTATTCTGCTATTTCATATGTATGTAAATCTGATTTTATTTGATCTTTCTTTAGATAGTTGTTGTTGCCCAGTTTAAATGATAATAAACAACAAAAGATACTTAACTTTGTGTATTGGTCAGACCCATACCCAAGTAACCGTAGTTTTTCACGTTTGTGTGTCTTGTTGCCACATAGCTGTGTGTGTGTGCAGTTAAACTTATATTTATATGTATGAGGAGGACAAGGTTGTCTTGTACTAAATTATAGTTGTATAGATAGGCTGGAATAGAGAAACTTACTCATTCCACAGACATATTTTGTTCCTTAAACTAACACCCGTGAAATCTATTTCTCACACCTTTTTTCACGTACTTATCTCCATTCACTCTACTCAGACGTAACAAAAATAACTCACAACCTATCTGTACGACACTGACTTACTATGTCTCTTGTGATTAACCACAGCTTGTCTGAACTGTTTCATTATAACTCCTGACTGGCTAAGGAGACAATGAGCGATACTACGTAGGTTGTATCTTATGTTTCAGGATATATCCTAGTGACAGGTTATGTAAATAGACTACATGAATCCGTCTACCTTCGCTTCCCACCTTTGTTCCTCATTAGTATGCACGTTTGTTACGCAAAATCCATGCCTTTTCGCTATCTGTCTAACTCATATTTTAGCCACGCCTACTTTTCTTGTTTCATGCGTTGACGAGCGTCTACCTAGATTCGTAACTGTCATTCCTTTCAAGGGGACGAACCAAGTGCGTTTGCCTGAAGCTCCCATGCGAGCAGAGCCGTCAGTATTACGACAACTGACAGAATGCATAGGCCCAAAAGACGTGGAAGGTAAAACTGCTTTGTAGTTCTCTACAAGCTCGAGCGAATCCTGTGATGTTGTACATACAGGGAGGCAATCGCCGAGATCAGAAGCCTTTGTTGTCGATGCAACGGCGAACAGAGCGAACGGAGGAAATTCTTTATCTCGGAAGAAAACCCCGTTGATTCCCCCTGATGGCCCAAGGCGTGACTTTCATCATCTTTCAACGAAACAACGCTATTCGTGTATAAATACTCCATCTCCTAAAATCAGTTATCTAGTCGCCTCAGAAAATTTTGGAAAATCTAGCTCGCGAATCTAAGAGCCATGGTGGAAGTGTAGTATTAGAATTCCGTGGAGATTAATTCATTTCTGTTTGCGGTAATAGATATTAGCATTTTTCGTGAATTTTTGTGTTAAGTTTATCATTAGAATTCACTGGGATTTTCTAAGTGCTAAAAATGGTGTACTAAATAACGCATAGCTATTTTTATTCCAGATGGGTTTAATTAACTAATAAATACGCTAGGCGATTGATAATTGACGGAATAAAATGTACTTCTATCCATTATGTGTAATTTTATAAATGACTAGTGTTTATATCACGTGTTAAAAGCGATAAGATAAGCTAGACACTTGTGGTTTCTAATCTAATTTAATAACAGAATGGATAAGAGATCTTATCTTTACGCGTGTTAGGATAGGATATCGATATTATGGTTAAATGTTTTGTATTTCTTCCTAAATCTAGGCTTGATCAAAAACCAGCGAACTAGCGGTCTTATAAGCTATCCAGAGATATTATTGTATTATTGGGTCTTCGATTTTTTACCTGATCGGTCCACTTTCTTATGAGAGAGGCCAATCTAGAAACAATAAACATAATATTTTTTTTTCTCTAACCAGCGGCACTCGAGCTTTCCAGCCCTTTTGGCCCAATGACATGTCATTGCGAGGCTGGGGGGTCAGTGGACTTTCCTTCCAACTCGGTCAGGAGCTTCGCTCCTTCCCATCCACAGGGGGTTTATGTGCAGGAGCCGTTCAGGTTATTCAGTCAAATTCCCGGTCGTAAACATTCCTTCAAACGCTGACGCCCGGGCTTGAACATTGAAAACCTGGTCGCCAGTACAACGTTGTAGCCATTACACCAGCGCGGTTCCCAAAAACATAATGTTAAACTGGACCTGAACATTACCAGATTTTTATATCAATTTGAACAGCCCGCTGTGGCAAGATATATATATATATATATATATATATATATATATATATATATATATATATATATATATATATATATATATATATATATATATATATATATATATATTTATATATCTATATATATATATAAATATATATATATATATATATATATATATATATATATATAATATTTACCTGACCTATGACAGTAGTTTTCCACGGGGATTATACTCAAGAGAATTCCGTGTTCAGAATCGGCCATCAACTCAGAGAACAGCCGATAATTGTTATTATGAACATTTGCATAACGTAACAGAGTGTCTCAGCAACCAGAGGCTAGACAGCACAGGAACAATATATTTTTCTTTCTATGACGGTGACCATCACGAATACGTCTTATTCCAACCAACTATACGCAGTGATACATGAATTATCCAGGAAAACAATTAACGCACCAACTTTGGCGACTACCTTGACATTAGCAGTAAGCACCAAGGTTAGTCTGGGGCCGGAATTGGCAACCAACCTGACACTGTAGGGTCATATTATTGTTAGTGTTTTTCCAAGGGATACCTGCGACAACTACTGGGTAAGCGAGTATGCGTGTGGCCATATAATGACTGAGTGAAAGAACAGAAAGAGAGAAATATATTTCCCTTCTTACCATCAGTATACTAATCTTTTTTTTTAATTTCCTAACTAACCTGATTATTTACGGGATAGCTTAACTAGGAACTTGTTCGTTTCCTTTACTGACTATTCCATACCCTTATTGTTAACTTTTGACCTTTTGGGGTTATTAACTTCTGTTGGGATCCTTTCTCTACAAGAGGGGTGGGCAATATTGGGTTATTTTCATTTGTCTTAAACCATACTTTTATTGATATGTATATGCTTGATGTTGTGAAGTTTTTTTTTTGAGTGATAATAAACTTAATAAAACTTAATTTAGTGTGTTGGTCGAACCCCTACCCATATATATTAGCCATAGTTTTTCACGTCTGTGCGTATTCGTCACGTAATTGTGTATGTATGTGAGGTGTAACTTATATAAGGAGCGAAAGTTCGTCTGATTACAATATAGTCGTATAGGTAGGTTGGAGTAGAGAAACTACTCACTACAGAGACTGATCTTTCTCTTACACTATCACCCCCTCATGAAAAAATATATTGTCTTACACCTTTATTCTCACACATTTTCCACTATCACCTCTGCTCAGACCGGACCATAAATATCTACAAACCTGTCTTATAAAATTACGACAATCCTGCACTGAGTGTCATACAAACTCTATAGTGACCAAGTCAGCAAATAGATGTTCAAGTTTGTCAGAGCTTTTGCCAGTATTAAGTGTGTTATCTTGACGAGTGGAAGACCCGCAGTGGTGGGGTTCTCTCCAATCATACTGCTGTATGAGGCCTAGGAAGGACTTTGTTTCAGATAAGTAGCTCATTGTTGGGCTTCTTAACTTTCAAATACCATATACCCACCTACGAATAAATTATGTTATGATGAGATCTAGACTGTGGTGTAGATAGAAGACATTTGACAGTCATATGAGTCATTATGGCCTTATTATAAAGTAACATTGATATTCGATATAAGAAAGCACAAAAGAGAGATTCTATCAGGAAGCAACAGAATAGTTGAATACGAGCTATATGAGTTTAAGACATTAACTGTAAATGTGTTATGTATATAAGGTATAATGAAAGTGAAACATATTTTATTTTGCAATCAATTGGATTTTATTTGAAAATTAGCTGAAGAACCAAAGAAAAAGATCTTGTATATAAATAAATTATAAATTGTACTCACAATCTTCAGTGAATTGTTTAAATTTGGTTCAAAGTTCTTGTTGTGTAGTTAATTACCCCTAGCAGAGTCAGTGTCTAAGGTTAGTCTGGAGAGGAGCTCCATAGGAACCTAAGATAGTACATTACCATACTTCTATGGCGCGCGCCTCAAACAGCCTCTGACAACCAAGTCCAGCTCCCGGCCTTCACGTGTGGCTCAATTTGAGCCCGGCGGAACTGTTTCCACTGACGGGAGAAGGGGCAAAGGCGAGCGACTGGCGCCTTAAAACCAGCAGCTTCGGGCAGATAGGGCTCGTGATCCTTGGTTGGTAGCTTATCTAAGAGAAGGAACTCTGAATTCAAACCACCGCTGCCTTGCGGGAATATCCATTTATGGAATTGGCTTCGGGAATAAACCCTGAGGATAAATCCGGAGTCGGAGTCCCTAAGGCAGTCTAATGCCGATTCGACATTATTCTGGCAACTCCTGCGACATGGCTGGTACCAAACTGTATCGGCTACTGCCGTTCCTTTGGATCTACCGGCTGTGTGGAGAGGGGGAACATGCTGCATGGGCAATAGCTTGATCTCCATATAACTGTGCCCAAGCTCGCGCCCTGGAGAGGACACTCCAGCTTCACCCTATAGGTGTCGGCAAAACACGGGAAGTAGCAGTTACCGGTTATAAGCATTTTGCCCAATTGGCGTAGGGCATGGCGCCAGGGGCTACTTCCGACAGTGGGAGAGGTTCTAGGATCTCACTGGACAGCTACCGCCCGCTTCAAGCTGGGCAGCCCCCAGTCAATAAGGTGTTGTCCCGCCACTGTCTGCTTTCCCCATTGGGTGCATGGGGATTAGGGTCAAACCCGAACTGTGGACAGAAAATTTTGCACCAAGCAATTATCGAAAAAATAGAAAATAAGCAAACTCTCAGATTGGGATGCTGGAACGTCCGGACTATGTTGACTGGACTATCCGAAAACCTACAGGATGTAAATGATGTAAGGAAGACAGCCATAATTAATGATGAGCTTAAACGACTTCAGGTAGATATAGCTGCACTTCAGGAAACGCGCCTGGCGGGCTCTGGAACGGTGAGCGAGAAGGACTACACATTTTATTGGCAAGGGAAAGATCTTAATAAAGCTAGAGAACACGGAGTAGGTTTTGCGGTCAAAAAATCGCTAACTAAAATGGTTGAACCAGGCGAGAATGGATCAGAACGCCTGTTAACGCTCCGCCTGCAAACTAGCACAGGTCCCATCACCCTTGTCAGTGTGTATGCTCCTACTCTGTACTCTGCCTCAG
Organism: Oreohelix idahoensis; assembly: GCA_024509875.1. NCBI lineage: Eukaryota > Metazoa > Mollusca > Gastropoda > Stylommatophora > Oreohelicidae > Oreohelix > Oreohelix idahoensis. The sequence goes on from JAMPIV010016027.1 coordinate 24,712, forward strand.
AAGCTAAAGATGAGTTCTACGAGAATCTAACAGCAATTATCAAAAGCATACCTAGGCAAGAACAGCTTGTTCTCCTTGGTGACTTTAACGCTAGAGTGGGTGCCGATAATGTTTCATGGCCTTCATGTCTGGGCAGGTTTGGTATTGGCAAGATGAATGAAAATGGACAACGGCTCTTAGAGTTGTGCGTCCACCATGACCTCTGCGTGACCAACACCTACTTTCAGACAAAACCCCAGCATAAGGTGTCATGGAGACACCCACGATCCAAGCACTGGCACCAACTTGACCTGATTCTCGTCAGAAGGCCACTCCTCAGGTCTGTGCTCTCCACGCGCTCGTACCATAGTGCAGACTGTGATACAGATCACTCCTTGGTTTGCTGCAAAATCAGAGCACAACCAAGAAAACTCTATTGTGTCAGACATGAAGGGAAACCACGCATTGATACCAGCAAGATGTCAGACCCTTTCATGATCGCTCAATTCACTGCGACCTTCGAGAAAGGGCTCAGTAGCCCTCAGCATGGTGATACTATTACAGAGAACTGGGAGCATCTACGGAACACCATTCAAAGTACTGCACTTGCCACCTTTGTAAGAAAACAGCAAAGTCAAATGACTGGTTTGATGCTTCATCAGATGTGATGGCACCTGTCATTGAAGCTAAGCGCAGTGCTATGAATGAATACAAACGTTCACCGAGTGCCAGAACCCTACAGATCCTGAGGGCTACGAGAAGCAAAGTTCAACAAACTGCTCGACGCTGTGCAAATGACTACTGGCTCCAGCTCAGTGAGAGCATCCAGATCGCAGCGCAAACAGGCAACATTAGACAAATGTATGACGGTATAAAGAAAGCACTTGGCCCCCATAAAAGTAAGATGGCACCGCTAAAAACCATCAGCGGAGAGAAGCTAACCGATAAGGGTAAGCAGATGGAGAGGTGGGTCGAGCACTACTCTGAGCTTTACGCTAGAGACAATACCGTTACGCCTGCAGCCCTTGATGGTGTCAACAGTCTGCCAACTATGGAGGAGCTGGATGCCGAACCAACATTAGAGGAACTCAGCAAGGCCATTGATAGCTTGGCCTCTGGCAAAGCACCAGGCAGTGATGGGATTCCTCCTGATTTAATCAAATGCTGTAAGAGCACGCTATTACATCCCCTGCATAGGATGCTGTGCCAGTGCTGGGGAAGAGACAACTATTCCTCAAGACATGCGAGATGCCAAGATTGTAACACTGTATAAAAATAAAGGAGACAGAAGTGATTGCAATAACTACAGAGGCATCTCTCTTCTTAGTATTGTTGGTAAGGTTTTTGCCAAAGTCATCTTAATGCGACTACACAAGTTAGCTGAGCGCATATATCCAGAGTTACAGTGTGGATTCCGAGCTGGCAGATCAACAATGGACATGATCTTCTCTCTCCGCCAGCTTCAGGAAAAATCAAGAGAGCAGAAAAGACCATTATATATCGCCTTTATAGACCTCACAAAAGCATTCGACCTGGTTAGTAGGGATGGACTCTTTAAAATCCTCCTGAAAATAGGCTGCCCTTCTAAAATGCTGGAAATGATAAAGTCATTCCATGACGGCAGAAGGGAACAGTCCAATATGCTGGAAGCACGTCACAGCCCTTTGATATACGAAGTGGCGTTAAACAAGGCTGTGTTCTGGCTCCGACCCTCTTCGGAATCTTCTTTGCCTTACTCTTGAAACATGCATTCAGAGATGCAACTGAAGGAATATGCCTTCACACTAGGTCAGATGGCCGTCTGTTTAATCTTTCAAGGCTGAAGGCAAAAAACAAAAATCAGAAGGGTCACTATAAGAGACTTGTTGTTCGCTGATGATGCTGCAGTCGTCACTCAAAGCCAACAGGAGCTTCAGAGCTTGATGAATCGCTTCACTAAAGCATGCAAGGACTTTGGCCTCACAATAAGTCTAAAGAAAACGAATGTGCTGAGTCAGGATGTGGGTGCTGCACCAGTTATCACTATCGATAACTATGAATTGGCAGTGGTGCACCACTTCACATACCTAGGGTCTACCATCAATGACAAAACTCTCACTGGATACAGAAATCGACAGCCGCATTGGCAAAGCTGCAGCTACCTTTGCCCGCCTCACATCGCGTGTTTGGGGAAACTCTAAACTCACAATGAAGACCAAAGCTGCGGTATATAATGCCTGCGTCACCAGCACACTCCTATATGGCAGCGAGACCTGGACGACCTATGCTAAGCAAGAAAGAAGGCTCAATACCTTCCATTTGCGGTGTCTACGCCGCATCCTCGGCATCTCGTGGAAAGATAAAGTGACAAATGTCGAGGTGTTGTCGATCGCACTAAGTGGCGAAGCTACTTACGGCGCCACCTCAGATTGGGCGAAGAGAGGCTCACACAAGAAGCAGAGGTGAGGAGAAAACGTCAAACGGAGCACCAGGAAAATAAGCAGCTGAGGGCTGTCACCTCAGGGGCGCATTCCCATAGTCAGTAATGACTGAAGGGGCTATTATTATTATTATTACATTACCATCTCATCTAGGAACCTATATAGCAGCTTGACTATACCTTTGATGTCGATACACCATTACTCTTTTAAGAGAATGGGGTATTTTTTGTAAGACCAGTCTCTTATCTGGCACTATCCTGGTGTCATCTGATACATCTATTTGTCCCATCTATTTGTCACCATCATTATATCTTTCTTCTCGCTACAATATCCTTGAACCATTATTGTTTGAAGTCATAAGTTATATGTAGACCCTATATTACTCTGTATCGGTGTAGTGGATTCTAGCACACCATATGTGTAATCACTCCTGTTTCATTCTACAGCAGTGTTTCTCGAAGGTTGGTGGTTAAAGAAGCACACAACACAATTTTTATTTATTTATTTATTTTTTATTTAATTTTACTGTATCTGTCGTAGATTTTTTTGATAGGAAATTAAGACTTTGGTTGGTCCCTTCTGAATAGATAGAATCAGTGATAGCTGCAGTGAGAGTTAATACAGAAATAGATCTTTCCACGAGTGCAGTGGTAGCGAATCAATAGAACGGTCCCCTGGGAAAAGACAAGATTCTTCTCTCTCTCTCTCATGCCTATCTTCTACGACACTTATGTAAGAGTCGGACAGACTATTGACAACATATGCTAATATGTAATGAACATACCACTCACGTGCACACACACCAGTGACAACAGGTAGACACACAGACGTGGGAAGACTATCAAAATGATTACAAATATATATTCTGAACGAGCTGACCAACACGCTGCTTTTAGTTTCAAAGGAAAGTTTTTATTTATCAGCTAAAAATTTCCTCACAACACATAAAATTCATCAAGAAAAGAAAATAAACATATACACGTGGTCAAAACAATAATCAATGAAATTGCTGCAAGAGATGATAGACCCCAATATGATCTCATCCCCTCAAGGTAAGCCCACAGTCCCGTTATGAGTAAAGTTTTTTTTTTTTTTTTTTTTTTTTTTTTTTTCGTTCGCCCGCTAATACTCGAGGCGAAATATCAGGTTATTATGTTATGTCTAACCTGACATTGATTTTACGTGAGTATCCCTTTATTTCTTGTACAGAGACAGGTGTCCCTCGCCATTCAGGCAAATACTCGCCGATTTCGGAGGTACACATTGCAGCTGGGTCGGCTCAGGAGCCGCCAGTCCCTGGTCGACGACACTTCTTCAAATGTCCTCGCCAGGTCTCGAGTTAATCCAGTCCAAATCCCGGTCGACGAAAAATCCTCAAATGCCGTCGCCCGGGTTTGATCCTGTATCACCCGGTCGCCAGAGCGGTGTTGTAACCACTACGCTAGCGCGGCTCCCATGAGTAAAGTGAAAGCCAGGAGATTCAATGATACATATGAGTTTGTCTAATAATTTTTCTTTCTTTCCTCGTAAACAAATATGAACCGACTTAGATGTAGTAGGTTTTAACCTGAGGGAAGTCAAAAAAATATTCTTGCATTGACAACAAGTTTCATAAATGGAATTACAAACATGCGTGAAATTCACATACCTCACACCGTCTACTTTCACTCGGTTCTTTCATCAGGGCCCTGTACTAATTACATACGTGATGTAGCTTGCCGTCTGGCGCAACCTTGGTAACATTCACACCCTTTGTCTGTTCTGTCGTTCACTGAAGCGGATCCCAGCTCTACAGAGTGGTTTGCTGGTTTTGTTTTTTTTCTCAGAAATTTCTCCGGGGAGCATCAGCTTCAGGCGTCAGCTATTTCAGACTAAAGTTAGTGTATCTTGACTCACGAAGTAAGAATTAGGGTTAAGCGAGCACACAATGTCAGAACACGAGGTTTCCCTAAATTAGGAAAATGACCGGTGGACAGCTTCTCTCAACAGATAATCAGGGTTCACCACACATTTGGTCAAAAAAGATGTCGGCAAGTTTAATGCTATGAATAATGTTACTTGCCACAAGGGCTGTACTTTAGAATATCGTTTCTGGAAGGACTAATTCAGGCACACTGGGCCCGTTATTTCAGTTCACGTTAAAGTTCTTGAAAAAGCTTACGACCAAGTCTTTAAGGGAAAAGTTTTTTTTAGTCTTCACAGGATAGGTTCATCAGTACGTAACGCTGGTATAGTTAGGTTACCACAGAAATCTCTGTATAAAGAAACATATATATGAAATATTTATACATCCTATGTTTAAGGGTATACTTATATTTTAACTGCGGGTAAACCTTAACTTATCATTTAACACCTCCCGTGAAATAAGTTATAGTCATAAATTAATCATCATGAATTAGAGATATATATAGATATATTCTCGTCACGACTCATGAGACATCTAGTCTAGCAGTTATAAGTTAGTTTGAAAATTATGTTCTCGTCTGATTATTTAGCAGTTAAATTAAATTTAGTAATAGCCGACTGAATTTAAGCTGGAAATATAATTTATCCTGCTTTCCACTGAGACACGTCACTAGAAATTAATACAGACTTATAAATTATTCGCTCTGCACCAGATCTACCTAGAGAAATAAATAGCGATTTAGCACTTTTAAACACTTCACAAAAATACTAGATATACTAGATAATAATATATGATACCTCAAACACAGAATTCCTAAGAACTAAACCACTTCGATCAAACTAAAGGCCATCTCTTTTAACAGAGATTTTTTAGAAATCGAACGAGGCTTGTTCTAGTCTTGACTGCGAAGTTACTGAGTGATAATGAAATCTAGCTCATTCTAGCATTTATGAAAACCCAGACAAAGAGATGAACGTTTATTTCGCAAAAACGAAATAATCTCCCCTTTCTCATAACAACTACGTAACTAGAAGAGGCTGTCGTAAACTGCCACTTTCTGCGTGTCAGTTGCGAAATCTCAGACAACCTGTCTCCAATGCAGGGCAGTTTTCACACTACAGCTGACCATGGCCCACAGTGAGCGCCGTGTCAGTTTGGGATTTTTCAGACAAATGTCTGAATACTGACCGGTGCAGATGTAAAGTATCACACCTCACCGGGACTTATGCCGAGAAGAAGCTCGCGCGCTCGGTGAGAAATGTAGACGATTGTCTACGTCCTATGTTCAGCGAACCGACTTATCACGCCTTCTGACGCCCTGCAGCCCTGACATCTACGTAATATCGTCCTAGCGCGATTCTCAGTTTTGAGAAAGAAACAGGTAAAGTTTAAAAATACTGAAGAAAATATTTTTCGCAACCGAGTGATGCGAAAAATACAGGAAAAACAAGTATGGAAAGAATATAAATGAAAGGATTAGGGTGAGAGAATAGGAAGAAGATGTAGGTAATTTAATGATATAAAGACCCACGTGACAGTATCATATTTGTTTTTCGCAACTGCAGAAACCAATTAATTAAAACGTAATATATGAGAAGGGTATGTCAGTAAGACTAAACTCTCATAAGGGGTACGCGATTACTGAAAGTTTGGGGAACATAGTTCTAGAGGATTTTTCTTTGCATGAAGCACCCTAGCAGACGATTTATGTGTCTACGTGACCTTCCTAATTCATTATGCGCGTCAGTTCGCCTTGAATGGAGTAGGCGGGGCTCATCCTGTCACTACAACAGGTAAACCATGTTTTCGCTGCCTGCAGTGATCTTCCGAACGAGTCAGGTTGATAGCATATTATTCAAATTAAAGAATAGATAGCCAACGATAGAATTTCACTTATGTTATGAATGAAAAAATGTACAGACTTTCTTTCATTAATGGGGGGCTTGTGTCGATAGAGGAATTGAAACGGTATGACAAGATCGGCGATGTAGATCTGAAGACAAGAACTAGACAGCAGGCGGTGAGAAGAAGACGCTGTCGATGGATAGGACATACACTGAGAAAATAGCTGATAGCAGTATAAGGGAGTCCTTGTTCTGGAATTACCAGGGTAAGAGAGGTAGAGAGAAAGAGAGAGAGAGAGAGAGAGAGGGAGAGAGAAACACCACAAGGAGAAGAGAACTAGAGACAGACATGTGTGACGATGCGGTTGTGCGATCTCTCGTCCACTCCGGCAGGATCACTTTTTTCTTCATTTTTCTCTTCCTCTCACTCTTCGCTGTTATTTGGCTTATTTTTATGACCTTCCATTCATTATTTTACTCTATGCTGAATCTAGTAGGGGAAAGTCTTTAACACTCCACTCTCCTATGGAAGTATTTGCTATGGGACGGTCTTTATCTTGTTTACCACTCAGACTTATTTACGTTCCGCCAGGTGAACTGGGATATTATCGTTACAATACCAAGTCATTATCACCGGTCAGCGAGCGAGATTCTTATCATGAAAAGACGGTCTCGCCCGATCAACATCTATAGAAGCCAGTATAGTCTGTCTGAGATAGCCGTCTGAGGTGGGCAGATTACACAGGTGGTAGATGCGTTTATCGTTTCACGGTACCATCCCTGTGTCTGATTATCACGATAATCTGTCTGGAGAGACAATATTGGCGATAGGTAGCGTCATGACATCGAATGAGTTCACAGATGGTTTTGATGAATTGTGCACAAGATGCCGGCGGAAGTCTGACGCAACGATATGACATCACTGTAAGAGGTCACGCGTGGAGATTAAATTAAATATTTTGAAACACGTGAGGGTATTTTTTTTTTTTATTTGAAGCGCCCCTACCCACTTAGTGCTAAACGAGATTCGATTGAATTGGTTCATTTTGAGGAGCTGAAATATGCAATGTATTTTATTGGTACACTAGTCGGAAGTGCAATCTGTGATTTGCACTAAGAACTAAGAATATAGTGTGGTGAAAACACAGACACAGATCACACAGAGAGACTGCAGTGCACAAGTCATATCAGCGACTCCTAAAAGCCAGAAAGGAAAAGGAGACATTGGACTTAGAAATTCCACAACTATAAGTAACAGATCGAGTATTGGGCAACTTTGGACTTCACAGGTAAACCCGCATTTTTATTACAAAACTGGAGACTTAAAGGGGCCAGGACTTTAATTAACAAGACTGGAAGCCTAGGAATTTGATCACAAGTCATAGAGGAATTTAACAAAAGTTTTCCCAGGCCCAGGTTATTTCACAGAACAGCCGCCGTCAGAGGAATTAACTCTAATTTCCCAGACCAAGTCATAGAGGAATTCTACAGGTTTCTTGCTAAGTAGTTATATACAAGGCTGGCAACCTCAACATATGAAAATAGTATATGCATGAACCACTACTGCAAGAGCTGGTGATTGTTTCTGACTAATCGTGCGGGAAACCCGACAGCAGATCGACCCCAGACTCCGACTGGAGGAGTGATGAGTAATAAGTGATGATTACATCACATGTGCCAAAGGTGTAACATATTATCTTGTGAGATTTATGTATCTTTTTTAATTGTAATTCAAGCAAATCATTATTCACGCACTCCAGACGCAATTTCCTAGTTAACACCCAGAAGGATATTGGTGAATTTTCATCATATTCCCTGAGTTACACTGTGTGCTCGGGAATTTAATTCTTCTGAGAGGTTAACATTGGTGGATGGAGCGCATGACAATGGGCCTGTTAGTTTGCGGCTAACAATTGTACTTAGCAGGCATTTGTTTCTTTCTATTTGTCTAAAGTTCGTGGTTACAAGCCATGAGACGATTTGTGGTATTCACGCCGCTATTGTGAGGGAAAAGCATCCACCTTAACCGCCTGCAGTGGAAGAGAGTGTGGAGAAGGCTTCCGTCATTACAGAATTAATGAACCACAGCTGCAGGACTCATCTGGAGTTTAATGTTTTTATCACAGGCAACAGCAAAACACGGACATTGATAGCGCCCCGATCCTACCTCTGTAAGGAAAAATTATTTTACCTTTCACCCCCATTTAATCCTTATTTTAACTTGTTGAACTAATTGACTGTTAAATTTGTTGTATGTTATTTTAAACTAAACAAATAATTGTTTATTCAGTCATTAAAAGTATGAAAGCAAACGTATGAGCAAGACTATTTAATAATTACACACATATAAATATAGAGAGAGAGCGAGCCATTACATATAAGAGGGAATTCGTTGGATTACACCAACTGGGGCTTAACGGGCCAGAACCTTTGCTTAAACCCTTCACAAAAGACGACGGGGACAAAGTCTTTTACAGACAGGGGGGTATGATGTGCTGGTGTTGTGGGTAGTGGGTTTCCCCCCTTGCTTCACCCTAGGCCTAGTGAATTCTTCATGAAAGGAGCGACCATTGCGATGTTAGTCTCTTGGCCTAGCAAAACCTCTCATACCCCAAGATCGTTGTGCGTGGTGAAGAGCCACACCCTCCTCGAGGTAGTCCTGGTAACTGAGGGTGCGAATCCTCAGGCTAAACACAACGGATCTAGAGGAGCAAACCTCGATAATAAAACCGGTGCACTACACCGTACACGCCCTCTGTGGGTGGGAAGGAGCCAGATGGATACTGAACAAGTCTTGGGAGTGGGAACGAGTGTGGACTGCTCCCTGAAGATCGGAACCCATCGTATAGGCACAGAGACTCAGGACGTGACGATCCTATTGCCTTCAACTCTTGGTCACATGCCTAGAGCCTCGGAGAACTCGGCGTAACCAGCAGGCAATTTGGTGGCGGGAAAAGAGCACTGTGAGCCCTACCTTGGCTACGTATGACAAGGAGACGCAGAAACACCCCCTTTATCTCCCCCAGAGCTGGCACATTACACTTCTGGCTTCTACCCGGGGCGGTAGGAAATCCACAGGCACCCCAGCATCACAATGCCAAGAAGATGACAAAGTTGGAATTTACTAACTCAAACCTGGCAGAGCAAGTCCTCCATCAGATGCGGCCGATGCTGGGCCCACTGGCGCGTGGACACGTCCCGATCCCCATCGAGACTTGCCCGGGGAGCCCACCCCGGCTCAAAAAAGCAGAGAAGGCCACTCTCCAAACCTCCGATGTCTTGCGGGCAATGTTAGGATGTGCAAGAACATGGACAGGAAGACTCCACAACTTCCCCACTGAAGACACGCCCACGGCGACCGTTGCCTCAATTGGCTGTGTGTGGTGTACCCGGAAACGGGGCCTCCCAGTACTGAGGCACAGTTAAGTCCCCGATGTCACTTATCGGTGCAGAGTTGAGAGAGATGGCTGAGCATCACAATTCCCCCCTGTGTTGCAGCATGATGAGAACCCAGCATTGCACACTGAGCTTGGGGGGATCACTTGGGCACCAGACTTAATACTGGCTCTTGACTGGATGGCCGCATGCAGGAGATTTCTACAATGGAGGGTTGGCAGGTGGTGGGTATCTGGAAGTGGCTCTGTGCAGGACGTGAGGATTCCTTGGGAGAGCCCAGAACCAGAGCACAACATTGTGCAAGCTCTGCATAGTTGGAGAGCCCCCTGGATGACGGGGAATGCACAGTGTGCTACCCCACCTATCCCCAACTGCTAACTTAGAACCAGAAGTGGGGTCCTCTGTATGCGTGCCAGGCCAGGATAAAATGCCTGGGAAAGAGACTCGAGCTCAGAACTCCCTAACTCAAAGTTGCAGGATGGCAGAAAAGCCATGGGAAAGACAGGGCTATTTTGAAGATAACGCAACCATATTTTCACCATACGAGCTCGGACGCCGCCTCGGTAAACAAGGTCCGCGCAGAGCAGTGACACCCCCAGGCTGCTTGCGAATAGTCTACTACTGGGAACATAAACAGATTAGGGATGAGCCCACTCTCCCGTTGAACAGGTGCTAAAGTCATAGATACTGGGCCAGAAGGCGCACCGGAAACCACAGTATCACGCAATTCGCTTTTTTTTTTTTTTTTCTATGGAGAGTACACCGTCAAAAGACGACGGACCAGATAATAAGTTAACAAATTGCTCAGCCTTAAGCAGCTTTTGTTTTTGACTTCTGAGAATATCGTGTGAATTCTCCCCTAAGGTAGAAGCGCCATTCACCTTCTATCTACATCTCTGCCACGAGTAATCTTGCGCGAAGATAGATACCTTGGACGACCTACTTTAGATACGCTTGCGTTTAGGCCATAAGTGGACCACTACTGCAAAGCAGGGGAGGCAATCCGTGACAACATGAGAGAGATAATGAAGACATTTAATGACGTTGAACGGATGACACAAGATATAAAGCCTTGACGTGAATTTCTTGGAGACGTATGCTCCTCTGGGAGCTTACAGATAATGACAGAATGAATAAATAGATGATAGGTAACTCTACAAAGAGCGACACAACTGGATGCAATCTGATCATCAGAAGTAGGCCTCCCGCGTCGATAAATTGTTTCGGCCCCTTAATCACCTTTACACTTTAAAAAGGGCGGGCCCACAAGGGTCATGGCTCCCAAGTTTCAGCCTCCTGTTGTCTTGTGCAGAGATTTGAACCCACTCCACCGTGGCTGCAGCTTTCAACTTCACTCCTGTTTTCTGCCAGCTGGAGACAATTGTGAAAGTAACCCCTATGGTGAAAACAAATTACTGTCCCGAGTTCCATAGCCCGTTGCGGTTGTTCCACAGACAGCACGATGCCCTTTTCGCAGTTTCACTGAGCCTCTTAAGTGCCCTTATTTTTGACTGTCCTTTCACACCCAACAGTTTCATTAGATCATACAGTGAGTGTCGTAAATTTTGAGAAGATAGGGCTGAGATATTTATGGTCCCGTACTAGCAGAGGTTTTCTTTTTTTTTTATAAAAAGCCTCTATGCCAACTTTACGTGCAGCGTTGGGCAGAGCAACCTAACCTTTGAGGTGACGACAGGAGTACGACAGAGATGCCCCTTATCAACCACTCTATTTTTAACAGTCATAGACTGGGTGATGCGCCAAACAACAGAGGGCAATCCAAGAGGAATAAGATGGTCTACATTTTCCACATTGGAAGATCTGGAATATGCAGATGACATTGCACTACTAGTACATTCACATCAACACATCCAGGAAAAAACGGATAGACTTAATAAGTATAGCCAGCAGGTGGGCTTGAACATCAATCTAAAGAAGTCAGAGGTCATGACGCTCAATGTGAGCAACCCTGAGCCCATATCAGTAAGGAATTAGCAACTGGAACAGACAGACACCTTCACATATCTAGGATGCACAGTAACACCACACGGCGGAGCAAGCAAAGACATCAACAACAGAATGAACAAAGCAAGAACAGCCTTTTTTAGTCTAAACAACATCTGGAAGTCCTCTCAGTACAGCATAAGCACAAAATTAAGATTATATCAGAGCTGTGTGCTTTCTGTGCTTCTCTATGGTGCGTAATGCTGGAGAGTTACAGAGAAGGAAATGTCGAAATTGTCCTCTTTTAACACAACATGCCTAAGAAAAATTCACCGAATCTTTTGGCCGAATACCATCACCAACCAAGATCTGCTTACTCGAAGCAAGCAAGAGAACATGCACACCATCATAGCTGGCAGACGCTGGAGCTGGGTTGGCCATGTCCTCAGAAGAGACCCCGATGCCATCACAAGAACAGCTATGCTGTGTACCCCTGAAGGAAAACGAAAGAGAGGCCGACCAAAAACAACTTGGCGGAGGACTGTGGAGGCTGAGATGCAAAGAATGAACCAGAGTTGGGGCACTGTACGAAGGATGGAACCGACCGAGAAAAGTGAAATCAATTTGCTGTTGCCCTACAAGACGCCACAAGGCGTGATGGCCACTGACTGCTTAGACGGTTGGCGGTTAAGGATCAAAGAAGAAGAAGACTAGCAGAGGTGATAGTGATAGCTATGTGAGAGGAAGGTGTTAGAAATAGTTCCTGTTTCACGAGGGGAAATGGTGTAAGAGAAAGAACAGTCTTGGATTGAGTAATTGCTCTAATCCAGCCTATCTTTTACGACTCTATTTAAAAGTAGACGCACTTTTTCACTTGGTACAGATTCAAATTACACTACCCTCAAGTACAAACAATTTTGTGACAGAGATACGTACAGACGTGAAAACAGATAAACTAAGGATCACATATAAGGGCATGGGTTTTGACCAACACTATAGCTTAAGGTTTATTTAGTTTATTTTTTCACTAGAAAATATCACAACATCAAGAAAAGCATTACATCAATAAATTTTGGTTTACATAAGAGAAATGAAAATATAAATCTAATAGGCCCTCCCTCTTGTATAGGGAAACTAGGAAAGATCCCAACAGAGGTAATTTACCTAAAAGATCAAAATAATTAACAATGGAAGTAGGTAGTAGTCAGGGCGGGTAAAGAATAAGTCCTTAATGTAACCTATACCGTGAACACTCAGATTAGTGAGAGATAAAAATAAAACAAAGAAGATGGTATATTAGTAGTAACTTAAGAAATAAGTTCTTTCGTTCCGTTCACTCACTACATACATACAGTGGCCCACTTTCTGATTTGCTTACCCCACTGTCGACGCTGCATACATTCCATGGAATTTAAACCAAACAGTTATTACGACTATTCACAGTCATATTATTTATCAAGTTCAGCCCCAGACTCTTCGGTTATGCTGATTGCTATTTTCCGGGAGTCGCTGAATTAATGCTTTGGTTGTTTTCCTGGATATTCCTCTTCTTACTGCAGGTATGGGTTTGGAATAAGTTTTTTTTTTCTATGTGGTGGTACTGTCCTGGAAATTTATAAGTTAATATATTGTTCCGGTGTGGTCTAGCCTCCAATGGCTGTGACTCTCTCTCTGTCGTAATGAAATGTGTAAAACAGAATGTTACTCCTAGGCTGTTCTCGGAGGGAAATAGGCGAGTATGACCCGTGAATTCTCTCGAGTATAATTCCGTGGTAAGAAAACTTTACTGTCAAATGGTTTAGAAAAAATAGTGCTGTAAGTTCTGCCACATCAGGCCAGTAATATTTATATGCATCTAGATGGAAAAATCTTCTGGTATAGTCCCGTTCCAGTTATCATTTAACTTTTAAATTGTAATGTTCTGGTTATTTAACCACTCTCATGGATGGAGAAGGTGGACCGCACAGGGTCACAAAAATCAGATTTCACAAACAATGTCTGGATGTTTAGGAACATAAAACCGTAATGCCATAAGACATAAGATCATAAACCCCGCTGGATCGCAAGGGTATGACCAGCCTATATGTAAAAAATAGATAAACATGTAATCATACTATAGTCATATCCTAACACACGCGTTATTAAATTAAATTTAACTCCACAAGTGTCTAGCTAGCTAATCTCATCGCTTTTAACACTAGATATGAACACTAGTCACTTAAAATTTACACATGATGAAAAATAAAAATAAATGGTATCTCGACAGTTATAAATCGCCAAGCGTCTTATAATTATTTAAGCCTCTCTTACTGGGGAATAACAAGAAATTAAATTACGTTTACGGAGAAAATTTAGCTATAAGTTTATTTAATACGTTATTCAACTTAACACAGAATCCCAGTGAAATATAATGAAAAACTTTAACGATTAAATCACTCAAAGTTCTAATATATATATTATTACCGCAACACAGGAAAATGAACTCTCCACGAATCTAAGTAATTCTCTATATAAAAAAAAACTCCAAGATGTCGAGCTAGAATATCAACCCTTCCTGAGGCAGACTGATAACTGAATTTTTAAGAAATGAGTATATATATTAAATAGGTAAAAATCGTTAGCTACATGCGAGATTTATTGCCTCTGCCCGTTTATTGGGGGAATCTGCGGTCGATTTCTGAATGAAAGCTATTTTTCACGCTTATGCCGACCGCAGACTCTTCGCTAGCGAACGGACTTGCTTTTGATCTGGCGTCTCTCACTGTAGCTTATTAAGTTCCGAACAAACGGGTGTGAGGAAGAGGGGGGGGAGTAACTGTGATTATCTCCCCTTTCCTCGGATTAATTCCCCCTGACCAATGTATTTACTGAAAGTACGTCTTTTGACTTAACGCCCTTGATTTTACCATCAGATGGCTCATTCTCTGATCTGTCACTATTTCAGCGATTGCCCAATCGTTCGCGTGTTAATACAGTTAACGGCTCTGGACTAGCTAATAGGTCTGTTTGTAAACATTCCTAGTGTCTGTAAGACATAGAGAAAAAGAAAATAGGCGTGGCTAAAATAGAAACAAGCCCGATTAACGAAAGGCCTGGCTTATGCGTAATTTAACTTGCATGCTTAATTAGGAAGCATGTGGGAAACCACGTTTGAGCGATTTGGTTGAAAAAGAATGAGGGGTGCCGATGAGAATAAAGGGGATCGATCAAGGTGCTCAATTTTCATGTCACAGTGAGGCAGCTACTATACCTCTTGCACCCACCTAAAGTGAACCTGTCTTGTCTCAATACAGAATAAATCAAATCAATAAGGAATAAACCTATAGTTCAGTGAAAGTTACCGTATTCTGTGGAAGGTCTACAATAGTTGATCTTTCATCATTACAGATATCCTTTTTTTATTTTCTCCAAAGTTTTATTACGTTATCTTCTTCTTCTTTCACCTTTCAACTCCCAAACGAGCATAGACCTTCAACAAACGTATGCCAAGTATTACTGTCCCTTGCCATCAGCTCAACGTCTTACCACGTCTTCTTCATCCCCTTCATGTCTGTCTTCAGTTCATTTTTCCATGTATTTTGTTGGCGTTCCTCTACCCCTCTTACCCTGTGGATTCCAGAACAGGCATTGTCTGGTAACGCTATTGACAGATTTTCTCAGTGTGTGTCCTATCCATCTCAAGCTTCATCTTCTCATTTCATGTTTCACTGACGCTTGTCTGGTTCTTGTCATTAGTTCCACATGAGTGATCTTGTCACACGACTTCTATCCTTCTATTCTAATGGAAGCATCCATTTATAAAAGTATGACGTTTTTTGGTTGCTGTTTTTGCGTTCCCTTGGTCTCGTTAATATTGATTCTTCCATTGATTTCTACCAGCCAGTGGTTGTATTCTTGCCTGTTTAGTTGCTTGTACTCTTGTCTTGTCTATTTCTACTTCTGTTACTCTCTATTGTTCCTCTTTCAAACCATTTTTATTAACTCTCAAGGAAAAAAAAAACGTGTTGACTGTGATTACCTGATTCTCTCTTGAGTTATGGAAGGCAAAAGCAGCAAGGAAGGGAACTGGTCACCCCACCTCACAAAAAAGCTGGGCCTAGTATAGTGAAGTCACTAAAACTTCACTCCCCAACGGCAGTATCTGCTACGGAACGTCCTGTCCCGTTACGTTTAACTTTCTATTGTTCCTCTTTCAAACCGTTTTCATAAAATCCCAAGGGGAAAAAAAGGAAAAAAGTTTCGATTGCGATATCAGTGAGCAAAGGCGGATCTACTATGAAGCCAAAGAAGCTTGAACTTCAGGGCCCGAAGTTCAGTTTTCTCTGTAACACGTTTCTTCTCCATCCCCAACACTTTTTTTTTTTTAATAAACCAAGTTCAAGTTTTAAGGGCCCCAAAATGTAAATCCGCAACTGTCAGTTCTACTTTGGTTAGACGTTCACTCCAACAGAGGGCTTACAAAGAAACATGTTCATTCAGCTGTACTCACCATAATCTAAGAACAGGTGAGTGCACCTTTTAAGTGAAGTTAGCCTGTGAGTAAACTGACATTAGATAGAATGTTAGAGTGCAGAAACAACACATCCATCATCCAAGCGTCAACTACAGAGAAACTGTTTACTCAATGTTCACACGTTTCTATGTTTGTGATTACACTGCTGGTACAGCTGTGATTTCTGTTGTAGATTCCCCGGCTCTAACTTCGGCTTTCACTTCATTTCTTATTCTTTTTTTTTAATCCGAACTGTGTACCTTTCGTCTGTATTCTGAGATTGCTCTTTATCCAACTGAAGCCTGCAGTTCTGTCCTTCAGTATTTTATTATATTTGTCTTTCGGTTCATATTAATCCACATATTTCAATTTCTTCTTTCAGTGTATTGATTCACCATCATCATTTTTATTTTCGCTCCTTATGGAGCATGGAAACACCATTGCAGATGGTCCTCTTGCAGAAAGCCTGTATCAGACATTCACATGCTCTTACCGAAGTGGTTTCTGTAGCATTCTGTTTTGCACGATAAAGTTGCCAGCCTCATTCATAACCTCACATTATTTGCTTTGTTCGACATGCTTTCAGTGTATCAATCTCATCAATATGAAGAGTTACACTAATGCTAGTGATATCTACGCACAAATAATCCAATGTACCGGATGCAATAACTAATATTCATGTGTGTATTCATCTCCCTCCATGTCTTTTACCCGGGATATTCCAGAACAGGCACTGTCTTGTAAGGCTACCAACCGCTTTTGTCAATGTTTGTCCTATCTAACACTAGCGTCTTCTCCTCACCTGTTGTCCAATGGATCTTGTCTGGTTCTCTCTATCAGTTGCACATTGGTGATCTTTTCAAACCATTTCAATCTTTCTATTCTACGCAAGCGCCCATTCATGAACATCTGTATATTTTTGGTTGTAATTTGTTGTTTCTTTAACAGATCTCTGGACAGTCTTAGTGGCAATGTGTTTTTGAAACGCAGCAGAACTGCTGGAAACAATGAGCCTTTCTGTAACTGTTTCAATGGTTTGTATTTTGTGTCTCTTAACTGATAATAATGATGACTTGGGGGATACCCTTTGAAAATTGTGAGAGGCTGTCTGAATGCGCTGACACGTGAGAATGAACGTATGAGGAAAACGTTTGCTGGTGGTGAGCCCCTGCTTAAATCTGTTTATGAGTTAAGTTAACCATACTTTACACGCCTAATGTAAATGCTATGTTTGTTTATGCTTAAACATGGATCTAGACAACAAAGGGCTCCAAGCCGATGGTTTCACTGAGTGTTGTGTCCTATCTCTAATACCGCAGTGTTTCATTTAGTCTACCAACCATCACCTTATTTGTGGACGAATGGGCAACAAACGCCAATTTAAAACCATGTTTTAAAAAGTAATTAAGATGAGATATTTGTGACAGTGTGGTCGAACCAATGCAGGATAGTCATTCAGTGCCAGACAGTGTAGGGTGTTCCAAAATCACGACAGGATGTCGCGTAACAATTCATTTCAGCTGTTGGTTATTGTTATAGTCAGCCCTAACGACCAAATATAAAGATAATTGTTAATTTATTTCCCTAACAAGTAAGATGATACTTTCTCCAATTTCCAACTGTGGGTCTTTTGTTTATTTTTTACTCTATTCTTATATGCTGGAAGCGCATCATAGCCCCTTGACATACGCAGTGACGTTAAACAAGGCTGCGTTCTGGCTCCAGCCCTCTTCGGGATCTTCTTTGCCTTGCTTTTGAAACATGCATTCAGAGATGCAACTGAAGAAATATTGTGACCGTGAGATAGTCACGGCTCCAATTAATAGTACATATATATGTGTTTGCTTCTTTCTATCTAGCAAGTTAGTTACTAGTCGTCCGCTAGAGGTGTTTATTCTTGTAGAGTTACGCCAGGTTCGTTCTCTCGTTAGTTGTTATAAGATGCTGTAGTGGAGTATTCACTAACAGTGTTGAAACTTTGAATTCAAACTCGACAAATCTGCCTAACTCAGCCAAGTCATATAACATAGTTTATTTACAGAATACGTGATAAACAAAATGCAGCTGGAATCAAATCAGTTTCTTTCATTTTGAAGGTAGTTTTCTGAATGTATCCGTATACTCCTTATCTCTCTCCGTAAATCGTGTGAGATACAATAAAATCCCGTGTGGTTCACGACCTAGGTTACTTTGACCTTCGCTTCCACACCTTTTCGGTAAAAGTAGTTGCGCCTTTTACTTTCAATACTTAAATGTGATATCTTCTTCAGCTTCTGAGCCTTCAAGTGACTTATAGCTGTTTCTCGGGTTTCTTCCCCTAATAAAATCAAATCTAGCTGGGGACTGAAAGAAAATCGAGACGTACTTACTTGAGTTACTACCCTACACAGTCCTTGCTCCTAATTCAGAAATATAGCGACTGCTTATATTCTGTTGTGAAAATGATAGCATTAAACTTTAAACACAACGTACTTCATTCTGAAAAACTTCAAGAATTACAACTTAGAAATGCCTTTGTGGTTCTGCGTAAATGAGACAGCTCAAACATGGCTTCTCAACAACTCACAGGTACAAACACAACCTTCGCCGAGGCCTGCTATATGGAAATCTCCTTAAGATTTCAACTTTTTTAATTAGCTCGACGGTGTTGTGAGTCCTTGTCACCGTCGATGGTTTTGATTGGTGCTACTAAAATGTATGCACTTATTTCATTGGCACGGATAATGCTGGGGTAATAGGCCTCACTGTCACAATATGCCTTCACATTAAGTCAGTTGGCCGACTGTTTGACCTCGCAAACCTGAAGACAAAACCAAAATTCAGAAGGGTCACTATAAGAGACCTGTTATTAGTTGATGACGCTGCAATCGTCACTCAAAGTCAGCAAGAGCTCCAGAGCTTGATGAATCGCATCACCAAAGCATGCAAGGACTTTGGCCTCAGAATAAGTCTAAAGAAAACAACTGTGATGAGTCAGAATGTGGATGTTGCACCAGTTATCACTATCGATAACTATGAATTGGCAATGGTGCACTACCTCACACACCTGGGGTCTACCTTCAACGACAAACTCTCTTTGAACACAGAAATGGACAGCCGATTTGGCAAAGCTGCAGCCACCTTTGACCGCCTTACAATGCGTGTTTGGGGAAACTCCAACCTCACAACAAAGACTAAAGCTGCAGTATGTAACGCCTGCGTCACCAGCACACTGCTATATGGCAGCGAGACATGGACAACCTATACTAAGCAAGAAAGAAGACTCGATAACTTCCGTCTACGGTGTCTACGCCACATTCTAAGTATTTCGTGGAAGGACAGAGTGTTACGTGCTGGCCTTCAAAGCATATATACACTGCTTAGACAGCGCAGACTACACTGACTTGGCCATGTCCCGAAAGATATCTTCTATGGGCAACTGGCAGATGGCAAAATAATAGTTGGGCGACCGCAACTTAGGCTCAATGATGTGTGCAAGAGAGACATGAGAGCACTGGACATATCCAGCAACCTGGGAGGATTAAGCTGCAGATCGCACCAAATGGCGATGCTCTCCACAGCGCTACCTCAGATTGGGCCAAGGGAAGCTCTCGCGGCAGTCGGAAGAGGGGAGAAAGCGTCGAAAGAACCGCAAAAGAAAAAGGGAGCTGAGGGCTGTCACCTCAGGGGCGCATTCCCATAATCTTTTATGACTGAAGGAGATGTTATTATTATAATTACTATTATGATTACTCTGTTCTTCCTTTTTCATCTTCTTTAATGTTTTAATCAGATCTAAGTGTACATGGATTCTCGTCTCTCTCTAGACATCCTCGTCTTGTCTTCTTGTACCAGACGGGGATGAATAGATTAATTAAACATAAGTGACAGTCGTGCGCATCGAACCAATCATAATCGATCACGCTTGTCACGTGTGGCTGTTAAAAGGGAAGTCCACTTCCGGGATGCGGTAAATCTCTGGAACCGCAGTGTCATTATTCCATTTCCTTGTGAAAGAATACCTAACTTTTTGTATTTGTCGTTCTCTGCTATAGTTCCCCTCTCTCACTCTCTCTATGTCCACAGAAACTTTAACTGGCCTTTTCTCCGTAGAAGTGAGTGAAGAAGTTCATACTTTGGGAGCAGTGAATATATTGTCTTTCTGGATCCAGACACATACCGACTTCCAGTAAGAACAAATTCAATAACCGAGTTCTTCCTTGTCTGCCCGTAACGAGTGTTCTTCTGCTGTGACACACACAAGCAGCACTTCCTGTCCTCTAACTTTCTCTTGGTTGTCTTTTGTTCATATTAAAGAATATAAACACCTCTACGGAGGAAAGTAGGAGTTGATGGGTCTTTGTGTGCTTCTATTTTACAACTCAGTAGAGTGGTTAGAACTAGAGAAGTAGGTTGACTGATCGTTTTTTATTGTTTCTGAGATTAGCAGGCCTAAGTGTTGTAACACGTGGTTGTGAAAGAAGGACTTGTCATTCTGGCACGTTGTCTATTTTCTTTTTTAATATAAGTATTTTTATTCTTCACTGAACGTCCGATTGGTTAAACTGTTAGAGCGCATGTCTCTCGTGGCAAAGATACTGGGTTCCAGGATTGAAACTCGTTAGCGTCACGCTCTGGTACACACAGCTGTAAATTGATTTACCTGACTGATTTTGAGGTACAGAAGGCAAGGGCAGCGAGGAAGGAAACGGATCACCCCACCTCATAAAGCTGGGCTGTAGTATGGTGAAGTCGCTAACACTTCACTCCCCTACGGAAGTATCTACCATGGACTACCTTTACCTTTTTTTAAACAGTTTTTTTATTTTAATTTTGTGCAAGGGAAGAAGGAACTATAACGAAAAAGAAGTGAGTCCTGGCAGATGAGAAAATAAGAGTTTACTTGCAAAGATCACAAATGATGAATGAACAGAAGGAAGCGCTGGATTTTAGTAAGGGAAGGCGTGTACACGCAAACACCCACATACACACGCATATGTGTATATATATATATATATATATATATATATATATATATATATATATATATATATATATATATATATATATATATATATATATATATATATATATATATATATATATATATATATATATTTTTTTTTTAATTGGCCCCATTTATGAAGAATTTTTTTTTTTTAAATGCCGATTTATGAAACATTGCTATGTCTTAGACTATGACAATGATACTTTTGGAGAAAGTAAACTACAAGTCAAGAATGTAAAGAGAACACACATACAACTTTGACTAGTATTAAATATGAAAGGGCATGTTACGTCTAAGCAGTTTTTATTTTATTTTCAGAAGAAAATAGTAATGGAAAATCATATGTACCGTTTCTTCCGAAGGGCTCTAAACGCTACTGAATCAACTTATTACCTGGACAAAACGTACCAAATTATTAGATTTCGGAGATTAATATTTACGTAACGCGTAATTTTTGTGTGTAAAACTTGAAGATTAAAAATAATTCAAACAATAGTGATAAAAAAATAATCTTTAGAGAAATAACAACAGCAAACTCATTATACTGTAGGGAAGCACTGTGACGTGAAATGACCGCTTTCGCACAGTGGACTATTGGGGTAGATGAGAATGTACGGACACTCTGTCTGTTTAGGGTAGGATCTTGGTTTTGATTATTTAGAGTAAAAAGCTAACATTTCTAGCTGTTACTTGTTTAATATGCAGTGAATAGATTTGTGTCTGTCTGCGTCTATGATGACGCTGAGTAATGAGTTAATCTAGTAAAACAGAGTCATTCTGAGAGTGGTTAACAGAGTCATTATGAGAGTGGTTAACAGAGTCATTATGAGAGTGGTTAAGCAAATGAGCGATTAAAACAGCAAGTGAATGAGTGAATAATTTAATTAATAATTAAGTATGTGATTTTCTGCGTGCGCGAGTGTTTTAAGTTTGTGAGTTCAGTGTGCGAGGGTTTAGGTAAGCTACTGATTAAAAGATTTAGTAATTGATTGATTAGGTAAGTGTTTAAGTGAGTGATTATGAGCGTGAATGGTTAAGTGTG
Organism: Oreohelix idahoensis; assembly: GCA_024509875.1. Classification (NCBI taxonomy): domain Eukaryota; kingdom Metazoa; phylum Mollusca; class Gastropoda; order Stylommatophora; family Oreohelicidae; genus Oreohelix; species Oreohelix idahoensis. The sequence goes on from JAMPIV010016027.1 coordinate 46,722, forward strand.
TGGGAAATAAGTGAGAGAGAATAGTGAATGAACACGTGAGTAATTAATTTAAATGCATAATTAAGTCAGTGCGTAGTTAAGGCCGTATTAATTAAGTGAGTGAGTTAATCAGTGGGTCCGTAAATAAGTGAGCAAGTAAATTAGAGTATAGGTAATTGAGTGAATACGTTAGTGCGTGATTCGATTAGTAAGTGAATGATACATGACATGAGCAAGCCTGTAAACTAGTAGATGATGGTTCAAAGAAGAAAGAATGGACAGCACAAGTCGTTTAATCAGCATAGAGTGATTCAGTTATTCATTTCAATGTCCATACGATCGTTCCCAAAAAAAAAATATTCGAAGAATAACTTCACCAACCAGGAACTGCTAATACGGTGCAGTACACTATCATTGCGAGCATAGGTTGGCTATGTCTTCAGAGAGACCCCAACAACATCACAAGAACTGCTATGCTATGGACCCAGAAGGAGTTTGAAAGACAGGCAGACCAAAGAAAACTTGACGGAAAACTGTGGAGGCCGAGATGCAAAGTATGAATCAGAGTTGGGGCCCTGCACAAAGGATGACCACCGACTGAACAAAGTGAAGACAGTTTGTTGCTGCCCTACAAGGCATTATGACCACTGACTACTTTGTCAATCAGTGGCTAAGGATCCGATGAAGATGAAGATTCAATGGTCAGATTATTTTAGCGTCTCTCATCTCGTATATTAGTTATTAGCTATGAACTTATTCTGACGCTCTCTTTATTCACTGATGTGGCACTTAAAACGTAAAGGAATAATACGTTTCAGGCTACACACTTTTATTTTAAAATTTACTAAAAATGTAAAATTTATGTGTACATGTTCATAAATTTGTGTTATTGTTGTTGTTGTTATTGAACTAGGGCTGCTGAGCTTTTCTCTCTTTTGCAGCCAGTACCAAGTTGAAGAGCCCTTGGTATTCTCTACACTGTAGAACTAGGCTTTGCCTGTGGCTTTTCTGAAATTCTGAAACATGTTGTTGATGTCATGAGCTCCAGTTTCTACAGCTTGGCTTGCATTTAAAGGATCATCACATATGGTCCCAAGTTAGGAGGAAGAAACGTGTGGCATACTGTGCATTCCCCGCCAACCAAGGGGGCTCTCCAAATATTCAGAGCTTAAATACTGTGCTCTGGCTCTGGGCTCTCCCAAGGAATCGTCACGTCCTACACAGAGCCACTTCTCAGCTACCACTGCCTATCATGGGGTCCATAGTGAGATCCTCCTGCATGCAGGCAACCAGGTAAAAGCCAGAGTTACGTCTGGGGCTCAAGAGACTCTTCCACGCTTAGTGTGCAATGCCATGTTTTCAATATGTTTCACCACAGGGAAAATCCCTAGAAGTGTGTGGATGATTTCAACAGTCAATGAGGATGTAATTAGCCTCACAGACAGAAGTTCACATCCAAATCTACATACTATAGCATTGCGCATAACTGGTGGTCATGTAAGGTTGATTCCAGATATTCAACCGTGCTTACAATTTTGTGTACTTCTCCAAGTTCTGTGATCCAGTTCACAATTTTGTGTTTAACGTCACCAGGTTTTGTGATCCTTTCACATTGTGATCTTGTAAAATTTCTGTGACTTGTTCGCTTTAATTTTTGAATGGCGAGATCGGAACAGGTCACCCCATGTTCCTTCTAATTTTGATCGTACCAAATGTACCACGATAGAGGGTCGTGTGCAACATTTCAGCTTCCGAGGTATTCTGAAATCTAGTGAGCCAAGGGGAATGTTCATATCATATTAAATAAAAGTGCTTACAAATTAGAGGATATCAAGTTCAGCCTTCATGTCAAAGGTTACATATGTATCCAATCAATCTTTTGCCTGTGTTTCTACCTTTTGCTTACGCAAGTACCAAAACTCAATCTTTTGCTCAAAGGCACTAAACACGTTTACTAAGTTTTGTTTTGAACTACAACCGGTACACAGAGACATAATCTTTGTTTCAATCCCCTTGCTTTTAAATTCATGAGTCTACCCAATGGCGTATTTAAAGTATTTTGCTCCCGGTGCGGATCTTTTCTTTGGCACCCCCAGCTCCTTTCCTATAACTAAACACATATACCAATAAATTATGCTTGCAATTAGATTTTAAACAGCACAGTACTGTAATAAAAGTGTACAATGGCACCCTCCCCATTCACTCGGGTCGGGCCGTCCTCTCTTAGCCCCTAGTACGCCACTGTCACTACCCATGTACTAAGTAACTGTTTAAGCCTCATATATTTTATATACATATTTCACCCACGCTTGCAACTTCTCCAAATAAAAATAAAAAAATAAATAAAAACCCAAAAAACTTGTATTTCGTCTCTTCCCTCTCAACACCTTACCTCAACACCTCTCATCAGAAAAACCCATTTCCAGACTGCAGTGCGCTTTTATTTGAAAGCAGACGTTAGAATTCTTGTCTTTTGAGGAACAACAATTAGCCACTCTTTCGACATGCTACGCTCGTGTGCCTACGTTTCGTAAATCTCTCTTTACCTCCTAATTAGCGACTGGCTGCTTTTAATCTTAGTATTGATTCCTAAGGCGACACAATTAATTACTCTTTTCTTTACAAAACGAGTCAGGTTTAATAAATAAGCTATTAACGCTAAGGTTATGCCAGTTAAATGCTTTGCTCGGATGGGACAGCCGTTTGTTTAATTTGCAAACTATTTTTTATATTTGAGCGTTGCAAAACATTGGAACATTTTTTTCGGGCCGTTGCCGAATTAGAAATCTTTTGTTCACACGGGGCATATTTAAACCACAGGCGATTCCCAGTACCCACTTTACTCCCTACACATTTCTCAGAAAACACCCGCGGGTTTCCGCCTTCTTGTTGCACAACTCCGTTAATTTCCGGGAAAAACTCCGCGGAGTAGGGGAAAGAAAAGGAAAGCGCATGCGCCGTTTCCGTTCACGCAATTCTTGTACTCGCAATACGAGTTCTCTCAAAAGCCACAAAACATGTCCTTTCACGCGCGCAATGGAGTCGCCTTTTGTGTGAAGGCTGATTTCTTTCCAAAAATGTTACGCGTAATTTTTCGAGCCTAATTACGTGTCAAGGTCCCTTTCTGTGGCTGCACAGTTTACACATTCCCAGGTAGCACTCCTTCAAAAGTTTCAAACAACTCCAGTAACAATTGCTACTGAAGGTCTTTTCCACGAATGTTTGAAGACCAACAATGAAGAAATCGTCTAAGAGGCCTACTCAACTTCCCCACCAATGAGTGATGTGGCACCCCTACATGGAGACTCACTTAAAGGCCAGAGGGGGTGACAAGACAACCATGACAGATATTGGCAAATGTGTGTTAAGCTGAGTACGTTCTGCTGGCAAGTACACCACACTTACTTGAGCCGGCAGCCGTTAAGGTGAAGAGGTTGGTCAACTAGCCATGGGAAAGTGCAGATCTCAGAAACATTCATAGTTTCAGCGTCAGAATAATAATAATGTACAAATGAATTGGGCACACAAAAAAGTGTAAAAACAAAGTCAGTTCTGAAACTGCAATGTTGAAAGCTTAAAAATTTGCAAATATGTATCTGGCGTGTACTGGGTTTTGGTCCAATTTTCTAAGCTTTCCTCTCGCGGCGAATTTACAAGGTTCTGAGATCAAAATCTGGTACCTCCACGCTCTGGTCTACAGAGCTGAAATAGGCACCTTGCTCTGGTCTCGAGTTAGGAAGGGCAAAAGGCAGCGAGTACGAGAACTGATCACCCCATCTCGTAAAAAAGCTGGGCCTAGTCTCTAACACTTTACTCCCCTTCAGCAGTATCTGCGATGGGATTACCTTGACTGTTATCTGAGATTTACTAGGTTTTGTTTTTCAGATATGTATTTGCCATGTACTGGATTTAAACGACATACTATCTTATTGGCTATCTTCCTCCTGGCCTGGTTCCAATCTAGTCCTCGGCCCTTCAGAGATTGTCTAATGTTGTCCTCCCAGCGGACTCCGGGTCGTCCTGTAGGTCTGGATCCCTGGTTCTTGGTTTCCTATAGTTGTCGTGGTACCCGATCTTTCTCTCATTGTCACGGGATTGACTCCACTTGCTCTGCAGTGATGGTCCAACGGTGGCCAAATTTCAGAGTATCTGCTGAGGGTCTTCAGAGGTATCTACCTTTAGCTCAAGATTACTCCTGGCAAAGATGTGAATTGAAGAATGGTGCTTCAATTCTAGGGAGCCTCCTGTGACAGAACGTTTGTACATGTACTTTTGAGACCCTTTCTCACTCCTTCATCGGCTTTTTATTTGGCATATTTTATGCACCTTCATTCATTTTTTTTTGCTGTGATCACTCCCAGACTTGTTTACGTCGCGCCAGGCGAATGTAATAATACCCGGCTAATTAGACAGGTCAGCGGTAATCCGTGTATCACTTCAGTCGCCTAGCCATCTTTGATAGAGGCGATCTGTGTTTGTACAATATGGTCGCACACCATCGATGTAGGGAGGCCATATTGTCTGTCTGAGAGATCCATCTGGCGGAGGCACGTAAACTCAGGTGATATGAGATAATATTTCCGCTGGCCCGCCTTGGTATCAATATTACCAATAATCTGTCTCGGGAGCCAGTATCTAGACAAGCAATAAGTTCACAGATTTGTTGGTTAGTTTACATAAAGATACAAACGGAAGTATTACGACTTATTAGAAAGAGGTCACGCGATGGAATTTTAAAATTTGATTTTTTTTAAACACGCGAGGGGTAATATGATTTAAACACCCCAACCCAGATAGTGCTAAAGAGCGTACGATTGGCTCGATTTGAGAGACGGGATACGCAATGGTTCTCATTGGAAAATTCGTCGGAAGTACAATCTGGGATTTGAACTGAGAATCGGAAATATAATCTAGGGACATCGGAGTCACAATTCAGACTGCATCGTCACGTCAAGCTAGCAATTCACCAGAGCCAGAAAGAGAAGAATCGGACTAAGAATTGCAAAATTATAAGTGATAGATCGAAGTATTTGTGCAACTTTAAAACTTAAAAAAGTAAACCCGGATTTTTAAATACAAAGACTGGAAACCTAAGGAATCAGATCACCCGTCATAAGAGGAATACAAAATTTCCAGACCGAGTGATTCGACAGCATCAAGTTGCTAGTGTCCATTCTAACTGTGCCAGGAGATTGTGTTCCCAAAGGTTACTTTAGGGTAAATGTAAACATTTATTTTACAAATGTGAATTTGACATGTTTTTTCTAGCTAAGTGGTTATATATGAGGCTGGCAACCTTAATATATGAAAATAGTATATTCATAAACCACTACAGCAAGCGCTGGTGTTTGTTTTATGCTAATTCGCTGAGAAATGCGAAAGCAGCAGCGACCCCAGACTCCGACTGGAGCAGTTATGAGTGATGATTACATTACATGTGCATCAAGTGTATCATATCATTTTTTGAGATATATGTACCTTGTGAATTGCAATTCAAATAAATCATTGCTTTCACGCTGTCCAAGCACATATTTGCCCATTTTGTTACCCAGAAGAATATTGGTGATGTCTAATCATCTTCCCTGAGTTACGCTGTGTATACTTAAGAATATAATTATTCAGAGAGGCTAACATTGGTGGGTAGACAGCGAGACAATGCGCTTGTTAATTTGCAGCCCATAAATGTACTTAGCAGAGGCATTACCTCACAGAAGAATTGACGAAACCACGGCTGCAGTAGTCATCGATTCTAAGGTAAGTGCTTACTAAAAGGCAACAGCAAAGAACATTAACATTCCTATGTCCAGTCTCTATGAAGATAAAACTTTCATCTAAAATTCACCATCATTTCATCTCTATTTTAACCTGTTAAAACTAATTGATTATTAAATTTGTTACATGTTATTTTAAAATCACAGTTGATTCAGTTATTATACGTATGGACCTCTACACCTCACAGTAGAAGAGGAACGACTAAGTAAGTAAGAATTATACGTATGAAAGCAAACGTATGAGCAAGACTCTTATATATATACTGTCACATAATGGATTGAGGCGACTCCTTCTTCTTCATAATCTCTGTTTCACTACGGCAGTAGTCGGTACATTTTGTATTGATTGATTGCGATTTTTCCGAGTCGCACCCTTTTCTTTCTCTATCCACTGGAGCAGATATTTTGTATCTACATTCTTTCGCTACTTTCGGTGTATTGTGTCTTGTCTGTTTATCTGACACTCCTGGTGGATGATAATACTAAACATTTGCAGCAGCGGCTGAGAGAATATTATCGACAATGAAGTTGGTTAATCGCAGGTGCGGCCGATATCAGTACACACAGTAACACGAACATCGCCCAGCGAAGTCTGCATAATTTCTGATAAGGCCCGGGTGCGTCTCCGGCAAGGTTGTAAAGAGACGGACTTTGTGTGTGCTCAAGCAACAGATGAGACATTGCTTTAGCGGAAGTAATAATTTGTTACATCTTACCCACATTGTCGTGTGAGGTTACCGATATGTCTGTAAGTTCGCCTGACCGGCAATCTGATGTTTATAGCCCATTTTCAGAAAAGGGATGTTCGAAATTTTGCATTAGTTGAGTCATGCAAATTATTCAAATCAGATTGGCTGATCATCTGAGTTTCATAACAACGAATGCGCGGGAAGGCAGTGAATATAACCTGAGCTTCAGTCAGTCAAAACTACTGTGAAGATCGGTTGCCAAGACACCAGACCTTGCCAGAGTGAAGCCTAGAATTCAGAATTCCATTTTATCTAGACCGCACACCTTTTATTTGAGTATTTATCAGGACTTACACAAACAGCCCAGATAATCTGTCATTTTAATAAGGAAAGCCGCTGCCCGAGTGTCACGGGACGCGAATAAGTCGGCATTTCAATTCCTAAGACCGATTGCCAATATTCTGTTGGTAAATTTCTCACTGAATGAGAGGGCAGTCGGTTGTCTATACTCATTGTCTGCACAGACATCGTTTGTCAACAGTCATGGGACATCCACCTATTTTATAAGGAATGTTTACATAACAATAGACAGCGCTCGGCGTGAGCCCTGTAAACGCAACAACATTTACCTGAAATGCTTTCACAACAAGGAGACATTAGGTCAACAGACTATTGCGGTAATCGACACTAAATCTCGGGTGTGTTTACACAAGGCCAGTAATCTACAAATATTATTTCGGCTTGTAACAGAACATAAAGATGGTCAGTCGGACTTCACGGATAATATTGAAGTAACGGAGACACAAAGTCGGGGCGAAGATCAATATGAAAAAATAATTAACAACATGAAAGGAGTGAGAATACGAAATTATAACGAGAAGAACAGCACTGCAAAAGACACTCAAAAGACGACGCAGACAGATTGTCTGGGAGAGGAAAAACAAGAAAACGATAATAGCAAAATATTACAGGAAATTTTACACAGTAATGAGGACTGAATGTCTGACGAAAGGAAAACAAACGAAATTTCACATGACACAAGAAGCGACCCGAAAAATCGCCATAGGCGATTCGGACGATATTTAACCAAACAAAATTTATCGCTCGGCATTGCAAGAGAAGCAGTCCGCCAACATACTTGGGTTCTAGATTTCACAAGAAAGAATCAGGACGTGTGTCAGTGAAATTCTTGATATGGACACCAAGTGGTAGAGACAGGGACCATTTGAGATAACTCAGCCTTCGTCTACTACTTTGTTGGCGTTAATCACGGGATAAGAGCTTATGAGTAGGGCCAAACAGAAATACTGCGACGACACGCATCTCACAGATATTTAACGGCAACAAACCTACCAACAAACAACGGGGATTTTAGAAAAGAACTTGCCAGGCGGCGAAGGGACTTTCTACTAAACAATCACCCACACAGAAAAGTAATCCGCAATTACCTAGAATAAGGGATGCATTACTAAAGAGCTGTCTACGTGAATTAATGATCTGAAGTGGCAGTAGACTACGGACGATTGTCATTACAACAAGTGCCTTGGAGAAAGCTTGATCAGAAGTGCAAGAGAAGACGGGCGATCTTGTAAACCCAGGGCCTACGAAATTTATCGAGATCCTAACTTACATGCAGTAATGGATAGATTCTCCCCGTAAAACTGATGCGCAAACAAATTCACTATATACCAGATTTCACCATCATCACCACCTGAGGAAAATATCTTCACCACATGGACATCTGCATATCAGACGAAGGCCCCACCGCATAACATTGCTTCAACACAACCTAGGGACAAGCCACCTCAGACGTGCGTTGAAATGTCAACACTCGCTTTGTGAATAACAAAAGAACAGGCCATCGACACCTGACGACATTAAGTGAACCGTCTAGTATTATTGAATGCAGACAAAGACTTGTCCAGTGTATACAAATACCCAGAGTTATATTGACAGTCAGTCAGAGACCCGAAACAAGATATCCTTTTGTTAGTATTTAGGACTCACTTACATCCATCATCATCATCGCCGAGTATAGTCTTAAGATTCATTTGTGTAATTTGCAGTAACTAATATCTTTATTCACAGGGATAGTTAATGTCATTCCTAGTTGCATTTGTATTAGTGTAATTGAATGTTGTTATATTTCAGTAATTTAATAAATGTTGTAGTTATGGTTGCATTACCAACACACGTTATTACCTATATAGAGAAGGAAAGAAAGTGTGCGAAAGAGACATACATTTCTTCCTTTCTTCCTCTTCTATTCACTCAGTGTAATAGGGGAGGTGGGGGCTCGTTAGCATTATAATATATAGAGGGGGATAGAGTGGTAGGAGTTATAGTGTCACGAGATCTAGAATCACTGCGACTGTCTGCGGGGAATTTATCCCAGAGTCTTACATTCGCCTTCTTCACTCCTGCTGCCTATTTCCAACGGGTTGCCAGGCAAATCTGAGCCATTGACAAAGCCGGCACCACACAGATAACTCTCTTTGGTTACCCTTCGGGATAACCCTGTGACATTAAGTGGAGGCTGCAGTCCGGAATATACCTTGGGACTTGCCCTAGACTAAAACATTAAATAATTCTTGTTTGCAAATTTTGTATAAACCTATTTACTGTCTCCTATACTGTTACTTATTCTACTTAGGTAGAGGAAAAGAACACAGAATAGAATATTAGATTAGATATTCATATTATATTAAATAAGACATTGACATATGTTAGAATATTATACCATATTATTTAATTACTGCATCTGGTTACCAATATTGATTTGTTGTCATCATTATAAATTTACCTGAACTTTCAGTATACGTGTAGTACCACGTGGGTCTCTAACAATAGGCATTGTTGAAGTCGGACGAGCGACCCGACATTGTGTAGTCCTATTGTTCACAAGTGGACAATAGCGGCGAAGCCACTGAGACCAAACATTTTGGTATTGTTTTCTTGGTAGGCTGACTGTTTATGGTCAGACTTTTTATGGTCAGGGCTTTTTAAATATTGTCATTTATCTGTACGGGTGTAAAGGGTATAGTGAAGTATACGGGAAAATTTGTTGTGGTTTCTCCCTTTGGCCAAGGGCACGATTTTGTTTCGCTCTAAATTTTTTTGTTTCTCTCACATAATCTTGAGTAGCGATAGGCAGATTGAAATTCTAGATTGACCATGGCAGATTGGTTGCAAATTCGCACGGCAGCTTTCCAGGAAGCAATGAATTTAAAACTAGAGAAAGCAGAACTTATGGAATATGTGGAAAAAGTGTTAACTGCGCACAAGGAAGAGCAAAGAATAGCAGCTGAAGAGAGGAAAAGGGCAGCGGAAGAGAGGAAACTAGCACTAGAAGAAGAGCTTGCAATGATGATCAGAGAGGCAGAGTTAGAGAGAAATAAGGAAGAAAGAGAATGGGAGGATAGGAGAATCAAGGCAGAGAGAGAGCACGAGCTTCGGATGAAGAGGTTGCTTATAGCATATGAACAACCCACAAAAGTTAAACCAGAAATATTTAGTTCGGCCCAAAACGGGGCAGATGAGCTAACATATCGCCTAGAAGACACACCATATTCGCATTGCATTATGTCAGATGCAAAGAAATCCACACGGAAAGCTGATGATGAGAAGGCAGAAAACTTCATTCATCTGCACACGGGTGCGGGGGAACAGGGCCGAAGTGAGCAGACCTCTACGGGCCCTCGGAACCACTACTGCAGGGTTCACCCTGACCGCTTTCCTTGGGAGTGGTGGATTCATTGGATTCCAGACACCTCGGCAGAGATAACGGAAAGTTATTAAAAGGCACAGAAGAGCCTACTCTAATTGCAAGCGGTACCTTCGATGGATCTTGCAATGGGGAATCGAATAGAACAATGTTACCTGGTATCACAGGGAAGAAGAAAACAGGCACATGTCTCCTGACATCAGGAGGACGACTCTTACCTCACTCCCCCGGCCTTTCTACGTGGAAGGAAGAGACCGGACAGGAGCGAGCATTTGCTATTATCCATGGAGATAGACATATGCCCAAGTCGCCTAAGTCTGTCTTTTCCCCGGACGAGGGAAAGCCAGATCCTACCACTTTTAAAACTTACGGAGAGAAATGTGGACCTTTAGAAGGGATAACAACACATACTATTATCGGGACAGGGTGGACGACGGACACGGAGGCACCCCCCGACTCTCTTCAAAAGGAGGTAGAAGAGGATCATCAGGAGAACAGTGTGGTAGAGCCGGCGGGGATACAGCAGCTCAACACCCATGGGACTCTGACTCTATATGTAGGCGAGACAAAAACTAAGCGGATAGACAGAAGGAAAGACACCAGGCGATACAAGAGGAAACAGCTTGGTGTACGCGCTTTAGGCAAGGCACAGCGCCGACGCGCGAAATTTACAACACACTGTACCCGATATAAAAGGACAGATGGGTTGCACCATATCTTGAAGTATGACCACTCCACGGGCAAGATACACAAGATACGTAATAAGGACAAACAAGGGCCAACTTTGATCCATCGTCGGATTCGAAGATTGTTTAGAAGAAGAAAGAAGTGGGGAAACACTTTTTATTTCGACAGATCGAAGAAAGACACAAAGAGATTTGATGTCAGGCAGAAGGGATCACTCAAGAGAAAGAAGGGGTTTAAACCTGGCAAAGAATGTTACCAGGATGCTAAGGCAAAAGGGTGGAGAAGGAAAAGGGATCTTTCAGGTTCGGCAACTAGCGCCCGGATTCCCTCGGAACGCAACGTTGTCAATAGAGAAAGAGCAGAAGAGGTATTCGATTCCAGGGTGGAATTCGATTCGATATTCAGGTCAAGACTGGTTAGACCAGAACAATTGAGTGATGGAACTGTGGAAATTCAGTTCACAGTTAACGGCGATCCTCCAATAATGGCGGCTATCGCCCGGACTCCCATTGAAGGCAGATGTGTCAAGGGAGATCTACGAACGGCAGTTTTATATGATCATAGGTATGAATTCATTATAGGCTGCAAATATGTGGTTTTGGTAGACACTCGTCAATCAAGTGTCACAGCTGCAGGGCAGACAGGTGAACAAGCGAAGGAGAAGAGACAAGGAGACGAGTTTGACTTCCATCCGCAAGAGCTGAGACAAGCTCACAAAAACGACAAATCGGTAGAACCTTGTTTTAAGAAGAGACTGAAGGGGGACAATCCAGCGCAACCAGGAGATTGCTTTAAACAGCAAGGACAACTCCTTAGGAAAGTAGGAAAGCGCGGATATGAGTATATGCAACAGGTAGTACCAGCACGATATAGATTTTATATCTTAGGTATGGGACATGCTAGTGAATCTAATGGTCAGGTCAGACAATACATCACTACGCAAAGAATCACCCGCCATTATCATGGGCCAGGAATCGCAAGGGACATTGATCAATGTATCAGATCATTCCTTGAATGCCAGAGAGGGGCATTAAATCAAGGGAAAACCGGAGGAAGCCACTATTAAGGTAAACAGACTACGTATGAGGAAGAAGAGGCGTCAACATGACAGAAAATATAATACGACTGGTCCCAGATATGAGCTAGAGATAGGCAAACAAGTTTTACTGTTTATGCCTAGCAACCAGAACAGGTTACAGACTGGATGGCATGGGCCATACGCAATGGTCGAGAAGGCATCTCGAACCAATTATAAGATTCCAATGGAGAATCAGCGGGAAATATATCATATTATTCTGCTAAAGAGATATTTAGACAGACACATAACTGAAGCGGCTAGCTTCAGGACACGAGCAGCCACAAAGCATTGGAATAAGGGAAATCCGAACTCAGTACGGCAGCCAAATGCGGCTAGACAGGAATCTGCAGGCGTGCAGAATCACACAGCCAGCTCTACGAACTTAGTAGAGCAGGGGCGACAACTCTTGACTACGGTCACGATATTGAAACAGGAAATGGAGCAGCTCTTTATAGCTGATACAGGAGAAGCAACTGAGGAAGATTGCGAGGAAGATGATTTGGATGAGGAGAAAGATGGTGGAAACGAGGAAGATGAGGAGGATAGTAATAGCGAGAAGATAACCACAGCCGACAATAGGGAATTTAAAATGCATCCTGCCTCGCAGGAGTCTTCGCAAGCTAAGACTTGGTGCGGGGGACATATGTCACGGGACGCGAGTAAGTCGGCATTTCAATTCCTAAGACCGATTGCCAATATTTTGTCGGTAAATTTCTCACTGAATGAGAAGGCAGTCGGTTGTCTATACTCATTATCTGCACAGACATCGTTTGTCAACTGTCATGGGACATCCACCTATTTTACAAGGAATGTTTACATAACAATAGACAGCGCTCGGCGTGAGCCCTGTAAACGCAACAACATTTACCTGAAATGCTTTCACAACAAGGAGACATTAGGTCAACAGACTATCGCGGTAATCGACACTAAGTCTCGGGTGTGTTTACACAAGGCCAGTAATCTACAAATAGTATTTCGGCTTGTAACAGAACATAAAGATGGTCAGTCGGACTTCACGGATAATATTGAAGTAACGGAGACACAAATTCGGGGCGAAGATCAATATGAAAAAATAATTAACAACATGAAAGGAGTGAGAACACGAAATTATAACGAGAAGAACAACACTGCAAAAGACACTCAAAAGACGACGCAGACAGATTGTCTGGGAGAGGAAAAACAAGAAAACGATAATAGCAAAATATTACAGGAGATTTTGCACAGTAATGAGGACTGAATGTCTGACGAAAGGAAAACAAACGAAATTTCACATGACACAAGAAGCGACCCGAAAAATCGCCATAGGCGATTCGGACGATATTTAACCAAACAAAATTTATCGCTCGGCATTGCAAGAGAAGCAGTCCGCCAACATACTTGGGTTCTAGATTTCACAAGAAAGAATCAGGACGTGTGTCAGTGAAATTCTTGATATGGACACCAAGTGGTAGAGACAGGGACCATTTGAGATAACTCAGCCTTCGTCTACTACTTTGTTGGCGTTAATCACGGGATAAGAGCTTATGAGTAGGGCCAAACAGAAATACTGCGACGACACGCATCTCACAGATATTTAACGGCAACAAACCTACCAACAAACAACGGGGATTTTAGAAAAGAACTTGCCAGGCGGCGAAGGGACTTTCTACTAAACAATCACCCACACAGAAAAGTAATCCGCAATTACCTAGAATAAGGGATGCATTACTAAAGAGCTGTGTACGTGAATTAATGATCTGAAGTGGCAGTAGACTACGGACGATTGTCATTACAACAAGTGCCTTGGAGAAAGCTTGATCAGAAGTGCAAGAGAAGACGGGCGATCTTGTAAACCCAGGGCCTACGAAATTTATCGAGATCCTAACTTACATGCAGTAATGGACAGATTCTCCCCGTAAAACTGATGCGCAAACAAATTCACTATATACCAGTTTCACCATCATCACCACCTGAGGAAAATATCTTCACCACATGGACATCTGCATATCAGACGAAGTCCCCACCGCATAACATTGCTTCAACACAACCTAGGGACAAGCCACCTCAGACGCGCGTTGAAATGTCAACACTCGCTTTGTGAATAACAAAAGAACAGGCCATCGACACCTGACGACATTAAGTGGACCGTCCAGTATTATTGAATGCAGACAAAGACTTGTCCAGTGTATACACATACCCAGAGTTATATTGACAGTCAGTCAGAGACCCGAAACAAGATATCCTTTTGTTAGTATTTAGGACTCACTTACATCCATCATCATCATCGCCGAGTATAGTCTTAAGATTCATTTGTGTAATTTGCAGTAACTAATATCTTTCTTCACAGGGATAGTTAATGTCATTCCTAGTTGCATTTGTATTAGTGTAATTGAATGTTGTTATATTTCAGTAATTTAATAAATGTTGTAGTTATGGTTGCATTACCAACACACGTTATTACCTATATAGAGAAGGAAAGAAAGTGTGCGAAAGAGACATACATTTCTTCCTTTCTTCCTCTTCTGTTCACTCAGTGTAATAGGGGAAGTGGGGGCTCGTTAGCATTATAATATAGAGAGGGGGCTAGAGTGGTAGGAGTTATAGTGTCACGAGATCTAGAATCACTGGAACTGTCTGCGGGGAATTTATCCCAGAGTCTTACATTCGCCTTCTTCACTCCTGCTGCCTATTTCCAACGGGTTGCCAGGCAAATCTGAGCCATTGACAAAGCCGGCACCACACAGATAACTCTCTTTGGTTACCCTTCGGGATAACCCTGTGACACCGAGGAAACTGAAAGAAACACACACAGTCAGAGAGGGAACTTATTAAATTAACGACATCCCAGAAGCGTGTACGAGGCCGATTCTAGTCTCTTTTATTCATCTGAGCAAAAAGTCTGTGAGCCAGGATTGGCGTAAGTTGTGATTTTACATTCTATATTTCATTACTAACATGTGAACTAACATTTATGTATTTTGGTATGTGAATTTTAATATGTGAAAATCACTAGTGGATCTCCCAGTCCATTGAAGCTTGCAACATCAGCGTATAGAATGATGATTCATGAACCACCACTGCACGGGCTGGTGATTGCTTTATTGCTAGTTTCGTAAAGAGAACTAAAAGCATAAATTAGTTCCAAGTTCCATATGGAGCCCAGAGGAAAAGATGAAAGAAATGATGTATATTCTAAGTATAAAACTTACAGTTTCAAACCAGTGTAAATGTCTATGTGAAAATATTCATTTTAAAATTAATTGAAGTTTCAAACTTTTCAATTCAGTGTAAACATAAATGAAAACATATTCAATTTATTTTGTGAACACTTTTCAGTCAGTGGAAATGTAAATGTAAACATATTCTATCTGTACTATTAAGCTATTCAATTTAAATGGAAAGAAAGTTTATCCCGAGGAATTAAATTTAATTCTCCTCGAGGATAAATTCTGAGTTAAAGGGGATGGTGGAATGGGAAGATAGGGACCCATAAACATGGGTTGGAAAACGCAATACTCAGAAGAGCGTTTCGTTTCTATTCTTTACCATAGTTATTGATGGTACCAGCAGAAAGTACTATCTCTGGAAC
The DNA here is from genome assembly GCA_024509875.1 of Oreohelix idahoensis. NCBI lineage: Eukaryota > Metazoa > Mollusca > Gastropoda > Stylommatophora > Oreohelicidae > Oreohelix > Oreohelix idahoensis. The sequence continues at coordinate 62,218 of JAMPIV010016027.1, forward strand.
AAGAAGGGAACAGTGGCCTAAGCTTTAAGACGAGGAACCATCTTTGTAGACTCTCACTGACATTTCTGGGAAACGAGCTACACCCGACAACCTTGACCAGCGACGAGTGTGAGCAGTGGGAAAAGAACCAACCCATCAGAAGGAGCAGAACCGTCATTGGCAGCTAAGTTCAATATATGCTGCCACTTGAACTTCTTGTAATAATTTACCTCCTATCACGACCGTGACGATAACCTTTTCTTGATCCATAACTATTCAAATTATTTTCAAACTGTTAAAACTTAATTGATTATTAAATTTTGCTATTAGTAGATTTACAAATTTAACATCGATTTAATCATTTTAAAGTTACTGTATGTTTGTCTCAGTCAAATTTACTACACACTATCTAAACTGAGCAATACCAGAATAATAAGAATTCCCCCTGAGTTAATCAGAGGTGGGGGCTTAAACGACTTAACATAAACCATTGCTTAATCCTTCACAAAAGTTGTCGGCAGATTCTAGAATTAACGTGCTCAACCAAATGTAGCATTGCTTTCGCTTATCTGAATATCTTGTGAAAAATCCTTTGTGGTTGAAGCGTCATTAACCTTCTATATACATATCTGCTAAGAGTAATCTTGTGCGAAGGTAGACACCTTTGAAGCCCTTCTTAGATACTCTTGAGGTTTGGTCACTGTTGGACCACTACTGCAAATCAGGGGAGGCAATACCGTCACATATACATCTAGACATATATGTACATATATAGAGCTAATTCTTATAAAATAATTTCGGTGGATTTACACCAGCTGGGGGCTTGAACGGGCTAAAACCATCGCTTAATTCTTCACAAAAGGCGACGGATCAGATATGTTAACAATTGCTCTGCCCTTTGCAGCATTGTTCTTGACTTCTGAAAATATCTTGTGAACACACCCTTGAGATAGAAGCGTCATTACCCTTCTATCTACAAGTAATCTTGTGCGAAGGTAGACACCTTTGACGATCCATTTTAGATACTCTTGCGTTTTGACCACTGGTGGACCATTACTGCAAAGCAGGGGAGGAAATCCGTGACACCTTATAGGAATTTAAGAAATCAATTACTGCGGCTGATAGGATCCAGGCCGTGTATACTTTCTATCTTCCCTGACCTTCTGTGAGGCGTAGTATAAGAATTGTGCTCGTTTTGATGAGCCCCCATCTGATTTAAATCAGTAAAATATTACTTCAATAGCTCTGTTTATATCTATTTAAAATGACTGAGACATACGGGTGCAGTTCACTCAAAATGACCAAATCAACTATAAATATGTATATATGCAGATAACAGATTTAATAATCAATTATAGTTACATTGTAAAATAAAAAAGGGTGGGGTGCTAAAGAACTATTCCTTTAAAGATTCCTCTCTGGTGATGATCTGGATATGCCTTTGAATAACTTTTCTTAAAGAGTTCACAAGCCAGCTCTGAACGGGTACTTAGCTGCCAGTAAGATGTCAGTTGCTTTCTGCTCTAGCTGGTGCTTCTTCTTTGCAGGTAGTAGACTGGTTTTTCTCATCACCGGTCAGTCTGGTGGCCGCAACACGTCCCTTGTAGTATCGTTGGGTAAGGGACCAAAGACGCAGCAATAGAGAATGCAGTCAGCGACCCATAGCTTGACTGCTTGCGTCAGGGTCAGCTAACCAGAGCTGACCAAGACCCTACTCCACCTCCACGTGGTGGTCCTGGAAACAGGCTGCATCACTGCAGTCTTGCTGAGAGAGTAGGGATCGAAGAGGGAAGGCAAACCCGGTCCCAAAATATGCTGTGCTGAAGTCGGAAGTGTCGGCCGAAAGGCGCAGATATCGCAGCTCCGCTGTAAACAGACACAATGCAACCAACGTCCTTTTCAGGACGAACGAGGAAGAAGAACTATCGTTGGGTAATTGCAAAGATGGCTCAGCGTCTGTTAAGACCCATCAGAGTTGGTGTCTAGTTTTGACTGAAAGCCACATGCCACACACTTGTTCCACAGACAAGTACCACCAATTGGTACCATGGACTAATATCGTGAAATTAGAGAGAAACAGATATCTTCCTGAGCATTGGGTTACCTGGCGGGAAAATCAGGTCCCCCCCTCCCCTTTCATTTCACCATCCCATCTGCCTCATAACTTTACCCTCTCTGAGTATTAATGTTAATCCCAGTGAGCGGAAAACAACCATTGCATTTATATAAAGCATGTTTACATTTACATATGCACTAGTTGAAAAGGTTAATATTATAATTATGTACATTATTTCTGTCATAATCGACTCCCTGCTCCAAATGGAACTTGGGACTATCTCTGCTGTTGGTTTTCTATGAGAAACCCGCGTGAAGCAGTCACTAGCACTTGTAGTCGTAGTTCATGAAACCATCATTCTGTATACTGAGGTTGCCAGCCTCGTATGAACTTGGACATCCACTAGCAATTTTCGCATGTTTATATTACACGATATAGAATGATAAAATGTACAACTCACGGAAATGTCTTTGGGAATACAGACTTCTGGCTCAAATAAATAGTTTGGGCAACTTGGTTCAGATGCCTCTTACACGTGGTCTTGGGTCTTACTTTGTAATAGAATCTCACTATGACTTAGTGTTCAGGTTCCTAGGAGTTTTCCGTAATAATAAAGGTAGAGTTTCTTGCGGTGTAAGTCCACAAGATGCTCAAACACGTTGTCCGGTCCTTTAAAGTAGAATCCTGATTGTATTCCTTATTCTGGCTTGTCTGACTGTCTTCTTGACGAGTTGTATTGTAAGTGCCGTAGACTCAGAAGGTGCTAGATTATAAGCAACTTTCAGCCCACGCATCCACATTGCTACTAAATGACAAGGCTCCAACCAGAAAGGTTGCAATTTAACATCTCAAATGTCAAGCAAATAGCATGCAATTTGCGTATTTTGGTAGGGGTATATACCCACTACCCTCTCTGGGAAAATTCCTCCGTGACACACAAAATGTGATTTTTACAAATCATTTCCCATATAACGTATTCTCTCTTCCGTAGATATCGATCTCGTTTACAACCCACCATAGATCTACCACAGACAATATCATCACATATGGACAATTTATCGTAGCTATTGCCTACAACCAATTTGCCAGGTAATGATTATATCATTTACCTGCTAAAAATCCCATGAATTATCGTAAGTGTGTGTCTATAATCTAACACCGGATTGATATTTCCTGACATGTTCCCGCGAAATAAAAAACAACTACCAAACAGCAAACCGGCCAGACAGAAAATATTATCAGTGATAAGACAACTGACTGTGGGAATCTCAATGTTATTTACGTATTAATCGGGCGCTCCCATTCACTGTCTGGTCGGAAACGTGCTACGCATTTGTAAACAACATTTCACTCTTCATATCCCTGAGTCAATATGGGGTCAAACGCAAGTGGGCGATTACAACAATCAGCAAGGATGGTCGATGAAACCCCGACACGACAAGAATTAAAGGAAGACATTTTATTTAATATATGGCACCCATGATCAAGTACAGAAAAAAAACGTAAATCAATAATGCCAAGTAGAAGAGGAACGCGAGGAAAACAGAGCGGACAATTCTGTCACACTTATTTTGTAGACATGGCCAAACCATCTTAATTGGGGCTGTTCCACTAGGGTCTGCCGAGATTGGGTTTTGAGGTCACGTACCGTCTGGTTGCGGACCATGTCTACTCTTGTCACTTCATTCATCTTCCTCTTAAACCTAATTTCTGAGGTTTGGAGCTAGCTTTTGTGGATTGTAGTCAATGCCCACGAGTTACATCTGTGACGAAATTAGTCGTGCACTTTTTATAACTCTCATCCACTTCGGCAGTATCACTTCATTTCTTCATTTTTCTCACTCATTGCTTTTTATTTGGCATATTTCATGCAACTTCATTCTTTTTGCTGTGACCGCACCCTAGACTTGTTTACGTACCGCTAGGTGAATCGTAACAATACCAGGTTAATTACACCGGTCAGCGGGTGGTACGTTTATCTCTTGAGCCGCTTAGCCACCTTTGTTAGAGAAACTCTTTATTGACACAATATGGTCTCGTACGAGTGATGAATAGAATGCCATATTGTCTGTTTGAGATATCCGTCTGGCGGAGGCACGAAAACACTGGTGATAATGAGATAATATCTTCCGACGGCCTATCCCTATGTAATTATTACAGATTACAGAGGAGACAATTTGGCCGGACGTATTACATAATTATTAGAAAGAGGTCACGCGATGGAATTTTTAAATGTAATATTTTAAAACACGCGCGGAAGATTATGAATTAAACATCCCAACCCAGATAGTGCTAAATAGCTTACCATTGGTGTAAAGTGAGAGCCGGAATATACAATGGTTCTCATTGGAAAATTCGTCGGAAGTACAATCTGGGATTTGAACTGAGAATGAGAGATATAATCTAACTAAATCGGAGTCACAGATCAGACTGCATGGCAAAGTCAAACTAGCAACTCCCAGAAGCCAGAGAAAAAAAGATCGGACTAAGAATTTCTAAATTATAAGTGATAGATCAGAAGTATTTGGGCAATTTTACAACTTAAAAGTAAACCCGCATATTTTAAATACAAAGACTGGAAACTTAAAGGACCAAGATCAAAGTATTTGGGCAACTTAAAACTTAAAAGTAAACCCGCATTTATAAATACAAAGACTGGAGACCTAAGGAATCAGATCACCCGTCATAAGAGGAATACAAACATTTCCAGACCAAGTGATTCGAAGCATCTAATAAAGTGCTGTGTCCATTTGTTACGTCCTTTTTCACCCTGGGTATTTTAAGGGTGTAGGACTTAACAGTATTGTGTGTTGACACAAGTCTAACTGTTATTAAAAGGATACGCATCAGCGTAATTAAGTATGGTTAATATTGTTTAAATTAGTTGTGCACGAAAGAGCACATATTTGGTGCGGTATTAAATTGAAGGGGCTGCTAATGATTTTTGATGACGTAGTGAGGAGAGATTCAAGATGTCAGCCAGACCTGTCAGAGGTTGGTCTGTATTGTTCATATCCCCAGTCTATGGGTATATGTTTATATTGTATTAATTACCTTCCAGGTGGAAGTGTTGGCAGCTTCTCTTCTACCGTAAGTGAATGCTGGATGCATTGTGGTATAATGCTAGTATAGTTTAGTCAGGGCTTCGGCTTTGTGACATTCCGCTGCTAGTGAAGACTAAACTAATGATTTTGTTATTGAAGTTTTTATAAAGATAGACTGACAGTCTTGAATACGTGTCTTGGAAAGAGGAAGTTCACGTACGTAAGAAAAATATATATATATAATACCCTTGCCGTCAAACGGACTACGGCAGGTTGTGGGAGGTCAATCAAGTTTATTACGATGGATTGTGAATATGTACTGTTTGTATTATATGATGCCTTCTTTTGATCTACAATGGATGTCTCAAATGTATTGTTTATGCGGCCAACCAACAATGGGACATTAATTGATATTAACGTTGCACGTATTTCGTACCATTGGCCACAACGTTTATTGCCGCCCTTGAGAGGTTAACCGTTATCTAGTACGTCAATCAAGTACATGATCAATATATATATATATATATATATCAATGCTGTGCACCATGATGTCCCAATGTGATTTGATACATGATTGATGATGCCTGCTGTGACCATGATTGAAGTTGTTGCGTGTACAAATAAATTGTGTCGTCTGCGTTGATCCACGAGTCCAGCGTACATTACTAACTGTTGGTCAAGTTGATGACACATCTTGTCAGTGTTGTGGTCGTCATTACCATTACCATATCAGCTCTCGAACCACGTCACTATTCATTCGCGTTATTGAAGTTGTCGGCTACCTGTAAGCCCAACCAAAGCTGATAATAATTAAATCAGCAATGATCAGACCATTCGCTAACCGAACCAAAATATAACCATCACAATAGTTGGTAGTTGCCAGAAAGAAGAACAGCGGCTACACCATTCTAAACTGTGCGAGGAGATTGTGTTCCCTAAAGTTACTTTGGGGCAAGTGTAAACATTTATTTTACAAATGTGAATTTGACATGTTTTTCTTGCTAAGTGGTTATATGAGGCAGGCAACCTCAACATATGAAAATAGTATATTCATAAACCGCTACAGCAGGCGCTGGTGATCGCTTCTTGCTAGTCGTACAGAAAACCGACAGCAGAGGTGACACCAGACTCCGACTAGAGCAGTGATGAGTGATGATTACATCACAAGTACTTCAAGTGTATCATATCATTTAGTGAGATATAAGTACCTTGCTAATTTTAATTGAGGCAAATCATTGGTTTCGCGCTGTCCAAGCACATATTTTCCCAGTTTAATACCCAGAAGAACATTGGTGATTTCTAATCATCTTCCCTGAGTTACGCGATGTATACTCAAAAAAGAATAAAATTATTCAGAGAGACTTACATTGGTGGGGGGACAGCGAGACAATGCGCCTGTTAATTTGCAGCCCACAAATGTACTTAGAAGAGGCATTTTTTTTTTTTTGTTTTGCCTAAAGATCGTAGAACGAAGCTATCAGACCGTTCGAGGAACGAAGCTATCAGACTGTGAAGTGTCATCATCACAAAAGAATTAAGATAGTAGGCCACCCCCAAACCAGGATGAGTATGATAATAGGGACCAACAACACAGATACAAACAAGACTATGACAAACCCAGATTTGATCATAGAAACAGGAACCCTCAGGTACAAGATAAGAAACCCTACAGACAGGGAGATAAGTGGTGTAAAATTTGCAAAATTAGCAACCACAATACACTGGAATGTGGTAAGAAAGTCCCTCCATATCACGCTGCATGTATGATAACAGTAGGAAAGGGCAGGAAGGAACCGACAGCAAGTCAGGTAGACCTCCATCATCCCCCTACCTGTGAAGAAGTAACATGTAACGGCACTAAAATAAGGTGTCTGTATGATTCAGGATTGGCATTTGACTCAGTCGTGAGTGCATCCTTGGTGAACCCTGATCAATACACCACAGAAAAAGTGGAGATACAAGGGGCATTAAAAGGAACAGCCACCATGACACTTCCCATAGCAAAGATCAATGTCAGGACTCGCTACGTGGAAGGAGTGATAAATGCAGCAGTAAGTGATGATCCTATGTACCCGCTGGTGATAGGAAGGAGATATGTCTTCTTAGGGAACCCAATAAAACCTGTGATCATGGCCACACTCCAGACCAGGTCAAGCCCTAGGAACGAGGAGGGAATACCACTAAACATTCATCCGAGAAAGATGAAAAAGGCCCAAGCTAAAGATAGCTCATTAAAACCTTACTTTGGCAAGTTGCCAAAAAGCCATAACACCGCTAAGAAAGGACAGTTTTATTTAAATGATGGATTGCTCTACAGAAAAGCTGGAGCAGGACAGAATGGGTATGGACAGTTAGTACTGCCATCATGTTACAGGGAAAAAGTTATGGAATTAGCACATGTTGTATCAGACGGTGGACATGGGAAAATTGGTACCACCTGCCAAAGAGCATCTGTGAAATATTATTGGCCAGATATTGCTGAAGACATATTTCAGTATGTGACCGCCTGTGCAAAATGTAGCAAGGTGAACCCCACACGTTGGGAAACTCAACAGGACTAGAAACGCATTGGGGCGAACATAGGCCTGAAATTAAAAATAAGGTAGACATAGTGGATAGGACAGCACCTTCTCACACACAGTCTTCCAATAAACCAGTTACCATGGCAACTCTCCGTCTCGTACCGAGAGGGGAAACAACCCATCCCGCACCGACGCAATGTTCCTCGGAATTCCTGGAACTGGCTAAAAATAGAAGTATGGTTAGTCAGCCAACTCTGAAACTGAGGGGAAACCCAGAAAAATTGGTAATGGTAGATTGGGCAATTGGACTGATGCAAAGCCAACCCCACTACTTACTTACTTACTTAGTCGTTCCCCTTCTACCGTGAGGTGTAGAGGTTTAGAAGAGAGAGCGCCAGACTGTCCTATCGGCTGTCTTCCTCCTGGCCTGGTTCCATTCTAGTCCTCGGTCCCTCAAAGATTGTCTAATGTTGTCCTCCCAGCGGACTCTGGGTCGTCCTCGGGGTCTGGATCCTTGGCTTTTTGTTTCCCATGCTTGTCGTGGTATCCGATCTTCTCCCATTCTGCAGACATGGCCAAACCATCTTAATTGGGACTGTTCTACTTGGGTCTGCAGGGGGTAGGATTTAAGGCTTTGACATATCGTGTGGTTGCGTACCATGTCTCTTCTTGTTACTTCAACCACCTTCCTCAGATACCTCATTTCTGAGGTTTGGATCTGGCTTTTATGGGTTGTAGTCATTGCCCATGACTCGCATCCATATGTCAAGATTGGAACATAGGTGGAGCGGTATACAGCCATCTTCGTTTTCTTACCAACCTCTCTCTTGCTGAGGAATCCTCGATTTATGGCCTGAAAAAGTCTCCCAGCTGCTGCTTTTCGAGTGGCCAACTCTTCTTTGATGCCTCCCTTTCGGTCTATAATAGCTCCGAGGTATTTAAAGTGGTCGACCTGCTCCAGGACCTGTTCTCCCAGCTTAATCTGATGTCTTCTTTCTTCTCGTGATTTCACCATGGATTTTGTTTTAGAGCTGCTTATCACCATCCCTCTCTTCTCCAGCTATTCCTTCCAGACTTGCAGGTTGGATTGGAGATGTGCCTCTGATTTCAACCTCACTACACTGCTATTAAATTAGCATTAGAAAGGGTTCCGGTAAACAGTGGTAGTTGGCCGGCCCATATACACGGTCCATTGGAAGTATTGACACGGACAGGGACTTATACAGCAAATGCTAAAGGGAGAATTGATTTCTTGGTGCAGGAAATTCATTTCCCCATATAAATCATTTATTATCGCTCCAGTGAGGTTTAGCTGAGGAAACCCCCTGGAGAACATAGGCTCTGCCTGGATTTGGGAAATAATTACAGTAACAGAGTCACTAGTGAATCTAGATAAGGGCATTACCAGATTCCCGTCAAGCCTGAGCTCAGACCATTGCTGGCTGTGAGCACTTTGGAGGGGCACTATGAGTTCCATATGTAGCTTGTTGGGTCGAAGAATTCTCCGAGTGTTTTATCAAGAATGATGAGGAAATTATTTGATCCCTTACACAACTCAGCCATCACCAATTTTATGGATGATATCCTCATAACTACGGCACTTTTGAGGAACATCTAACATCTCTGGACATGTCATTGGACAGACCCAGAGGGGTGAAATGGTGAATATTAGTGGATATCAGCATAGACAGGCAGCAGCACCTGTGCTGTTTATTTACACAACATGCGGTGGATATCCCTGGATCTCAGAATGTTGGGACAGATGTCTTGAGTGGTGCCTACGTGAAGTGACCCACCTGAAGGAAACCAGGAGAGTAAGAAGACAGAGTGAACCCCATATTGGGAGAATGCCGTGATTGTGAATCCAGACAGGAAAGCTCCACCAGATGGTTCATGCTTTTAAATGGGGGAGCTATGTCGTGCGTTAGTCTGCTTCACAACACAGCTTCTGTATAATCATGAGTAACTCTGACGAAAACCGCGCGCCATACATTGTAGAAATTGTATGATACACTAGCCAATGGAAAGACTTCCTTATTCGTGTGTTTACTGAAACGTACTAGGCTTAACATGGAGTCTCAATCTGTGCAACCGAGTGAAGGATGCCATTTAATTACATAAGTAATAAAGAAGTACCACTTGAAAGAGGTCTCTAATTCTACAACAGGAATGTTACTTTAGAGGTAGGTGTAAAGACTTCCACGAAAAGTAGTTTATTAAGAGAGATATATTGAGTGGAAAGGCTTCGAAACATCGGGTTAGTACCTAATTTAGGTATTTAAAATATGCATAGAATAAAATGCACTTAGGAGACTAAAAGATTTTAGCTAGGAAGATAAAGATTAATTCAGGGTATAATTTAAGCCTTAGATGAATAAAATCGCTCCAGAAATAAGAAAGATAAGGGGGAAACTAGTTTTTCATAATTGAAAAGAGAGACAAAATATGCCGCATTTTGGGATTCGCAATACCCCGTTAGCCCCCTGCTTTCCGATACGCCGGATGTGCTAGTATAAATAGACCTTGCCCTTGCTAAATTGGGGCCATAAGATTTGAAAAACACAGCGAGCAGAAAGAAGCGGTAACTTGTAAATGAAGACTGCCTTTGCCAGTTGTACCTGAGAGCAGATCAAGTTTGCCATTAACAGCTCGTCTGTGTGTGCCTGAGGGTAAGAAAGATATATATATGTATATATGTATATATATATATATATATATATATATATATATATATATATATATATATATATATATATATATATATATATATATATATATATATATATATATATATAATTATAGGATTTGCTATTAATTCACTACAGTGTGTTGGTAAGTGTGAAGACGTGTTTCAGCAACCATTGTGTACTTTCTGAAGGACTTACCCGCCTGTGTACATTCAAATTAAATTGAGAATAAAAGCAGAATTGTGTCTGTAGGTTTGGAAAAGCTTTTAAAGAAATTTTTCTTGAGGAAATGGGACACATGCCTGGAATATAAGAAAGAAGGACAGAAATTGTTTTAATGTATGGATCAAGGTATTACTTAGTATTTTATACTAGACCAAATCATTGTATGGAGGCGGATCATGGACAGATGGATCTAACTAAGGTTTTAAAAGGAAAGTGTAGTCACAGTGAACTGGATGTGGGTAGTGCTGGTATATATTGTCCTGTGCATTTGGTAGCACATTATCTGACACTGTCTGTCGTCCCCATCTTGTGTAATAATGGAATAGTGATGGACCATATAGGGGTTACGTTTATTTTTGTTTCAGGTTCTATCCTGACAACTACAAAACAAAAACTTTATAGAGTCATCCACCTCTGCTGGACTCTGTGGTGCAAGTGCCCTTGTGGTTAACAGGGCCAGATACCCAGCTTCCACCACCTGGAGAAATTCAAAATACGTATTCGTCCAGGGCAGGAGAGTGACAGATCTCTAAACACAAGATAAGTGGCAAAACAAAGCCACTGATCAGCGTATCCAGATTATACCCCTATACTAAAAGACAAGATGCAAATAAACATACAGTGAATGATGAAAAGTGTGGACATAAATTTACCCATTACTAGCTTCACAGTCAAGAAATAGTGACAAAACTCATTAGTATCATATCAATGTTCTTTAAAAGGAGATAATTAATCCAGTTGATAACCTTCAACAAGTGAATGATTTTTGATATTGTTAATTATTTTCAATGTTTATTGATTTATTGTTGTAAATAAATTTGATTTCATTTCAAATTTTCTAGAACCGAAAAGAGAAACGGTATAGGCTAAATAAATTGTAAATATTTTCCAACAGACTTACTTACTTATTAAAGTTGAGTTCATTTTCTTGTTGGAAATAATTTTGTTAATATCCCCCAGCAGAGTCAACAATAATAATAATAAAACAATAATCAAGGGAGGATCTTGAGAGGGAGCCCATAGGGATCCAGGATAATACACTAACATCATACCTGGAAACTTATACAGTTTGACCCTACCTTTGATATCCATACACCCTTACTCTTTTCAGAGAAGGGGGTATTACTTATAAGACCAGACTCTTATCTGGCTCTATCCTGGTATTACCCGATACAACTTTGTGTCCATGATATATTATATTTTAATAATATCTCAACCCTCTCGCGACAGGAATTTCGCGGGATTTACACCAGCTGGGGGCTTGAACGGGCTAAAACCATTGCTTAATTCTTCACAAAAGGCGACGGACCGATATAAGTTAACAATTGCCCTGCCAATGCCGCATTGTTCTTGACTTCGGAAACATCTCGTGCAAACTCCCTTGAGATAGAAGCGTCATTACCATTCTATCTACAACTCTGCCAAGAGTAATCTTGTGCGAAGGTAGACACCTTTGACGACCTATTTTAGATACTCTTGCGTTTTGGCCACTGGTGAACCACTACTGCAAAGCAGGGGAGGCAATCCGTGACAACATCCGTAAGTCTAGATTGGAACATAGGAGAACCGGTACAGCCATCTTCGTCTTCTTGCCGATTTCTATTTTGCGGAGGAATCCTGGATATATTGCCTGAAAAAGTCTCTCAGCTGCTGCTCTTTGAGTATTTATTTCGTCTTTAAAGAGTTCTCACTAATTTGTTTATTTATACAATTAACAAAGTATGACTGAACGTTACGTGACGTGTGCTAGAGTTGGTTACTGATAGGGATGGTGACAGTCCTTCGAATTAAGAAAACTACTGGTATGAGCAGTTTGGGAACTTTGTTATAATTTAGTCATTAATTCTAACTTGGAATTAAAAACTATATTTTAATATACACTAATAGAGCTAATGCAGGCGATTGTTGAAAACTACGAATTAAGTCCAACTTTGAATCATCGTGCTTCGAATTTCGTGCACTTTACTATATTTTTCTAAACTTATTTATATCTTTCCATCACACCTTCTGTTGTTGTTTAACTAGGGCTACAGAGCTTCTCGACCTTTGCAGTCAATACCAAGTTGAAGAGTCCTTGGTATTAACTACATTGTAGATCTAGGCTTTTCCTGTGGCTTTTTTGATATTCCGAAACGTGTTGAGTTGAAGTCATGAGCTCCAGTTTCTCCAGCTTGGCTTGCACTTAAAGGGTCATCACACCTGGTCCCAAGCTAGGAGGAAGAAACGTGTGGCATACTGTGCATTCTCGCCCTTCCAAGGGGGCTCTCCAACTATGCAGAGCTTAAATACTGTGCTCTGGTTCTGGGCTCTCCCAACGAGTTTGTCACGTCTTACAGAGACACTGCTCAGCTCCCCCTGCCTATCATGGGGTCCATAGTGAGAGCCTCCTGCATTCAGTCAGCCAGGTAAAAGCTAGAGCTACGCCCAGGGCTAAAGTGACTCCTCCAAACTTAGCGTGCAGTACTGGGTTCTCAACATGGGGAAATCCTTGGAAGTGTGTGGATGATTTCAAGAGTCAATGAAAGTGTAATTAGTCCCACAGACAGGTTCACTTCCATATTTTTATACTACAGCTTTGTGCGTTGCTGGTTGTCATATAAAGATGACTCCAGATATGCTTTTATGCATTTCCCATGAATACCAGCATGATAATCTGTGTCTATAAATACAAATAAATGGTGTCCATTAATACAGGCATGTCGTGTCCATGAATGCAGGTAAAAGGTGTCCATGAATACATGCATGTCGTGTCCATGCATACAAGAACGACAAATTGTGTCCATGAATACCTACAAGCTGTGTCCATGAATACAAGCTTGATAATCTGTGTCCATGAACATCTACAAGCCGTGTCTATGAATACAGACAAGACAAGTAGAGTTCATGAACACAGACAAGACAAATCGGTCCACCCAGACAGTCGTGACAAACTGTGTACATGAATACCAACAAGTCGTATCAATGATTGTGTGTACAAGTCGTCACATTCAAGCGTACATTTAATTGGAAAAGCGACCATGAATTGGGCCTACACACAAAACAAGCCACATTTGTGTATACAGACAACGCGAAAAGTCATCATAAATACAGACCAGACAAAATGTGTTGATGAATAAAGACTTTCCGTACCCATGAATACACAAAAGACGAGCTAGGATGTTGAATGGGTCCGTTCGTTTGTTGGCGAAGAGCGGTGTTTTTGTTAAAATGTCTAAACTGAACTTATTATTTATCTTTTCCGTTTTTGACAGTGTCATATTTGTGTTACCAGCTCTGGTTATCAACTGTGCATATCTCAGCAGTTCTTAAACGCTTTAAACATTTCTTTTTTCCTCTCACAGCTGGTGTGACAGGTCAACCATTCTTGTTCTCGATTCCACGACAAATTTTAAGACGTGTTTGTGTTTTTCTATTATGAATTCCCTAGACTTTTGCCGTACGCTCTTTATCAAAAGCTAGAGAGCGGAACAGATGGTTACACATCCCGGTAAGGTTGCAGTAGATAACTGAACCTCACAAATAGAACGTAAAATGTTTATGAATGCAAGACGACTGCTTAGGAGACGGGAAAGGGGGGGGGGGGGAGGGCCTCGGGTAAGGTGCAGTCAACGAAACTGCCGCCCGTCGTAGACCTAGTACAGTGATTCGTAAACTTTCAGAGGTCCTGTACCTCTTTACAGCATCTTAAGAAGCCCAGCACCCCTATTCTAGCGAGTAAAATATGTCAGACATGCGAAAAAATACATATATAAAGTATGTATTTGTTATGGATACGTAAGTGGTGTAGGAAGACAATGTTAATATTTGTGGTGAAGTGGGATGTTATAAATATTTATAGGGGACTTAGTGTACTGACTGAGATCAGCTGTGAAGGTATCTATATCTAATAAGAGTAGTGTATTATAGATAACCTTACTTGCTGCCACATATATATATATCTCAGTCAGAATTATTCTGGAATAGTGTGATGACTACGTTGTATGTCTAGGGTATGTGTATGATGAAGTGTAAGTCATAACAACAACAGACAGATAAACAATTTAATTTATTCCACCACACTTGACAACACTGTGACACTCACATACATAAAACACTCTACAAGGATATCTTAAAGGAGTCACTGATAACTTTTCAAATAACAATATGTATTCATTTCTGTCATGAATAAATATGTGTCCTGATTCAAATACAAAGGGAACCAGGAATCACAATCAATTTTAATTACAAGTTATATGTACAGAATTTATCAATATGAATATTGTAGTGACATATATTATTAAAAGTATCCTATGTGTGTCAGTTGTGTAGTAGTAATATGAGGTAATACTGGTTTTGATTTGTTCAAGCTCTGTTGGTATTTGTCATCATGACTTCAATAGTTTGTCTTTATTGGAACTAGTATTGGAGATGTTCTCAGTTCCTGATATTAAAACAATTTACTTCCCCTCTTAAGGTTATGTTACAATGTTATTTTAAGATGGGGGTACATAATTTTGAGCTCAGCTGGCCACATCAGCTTATCTTGCGTGATGGCGGCAGGAAAGGACTCCTCTGCTCGATTTCTCCCCTGTGCTCTGGAGACACCTCACTGATAGCTAAATGGACCAAGGAGTATGCTGTCCGACTCTGGATTCAGCAAAGCTCTGACCAGGTGCTGCTCAATACCATCAAGACCACGGTCCCTGAAAACAAGAAGGATGTACCTTCTACTTCATAACTAATTTATACTCTCTTTTTACACTGAGCACAATACATCACAAACATTGAGTTCAGAGCGTTAGGCCAACTGTCAGCTTCATCTGAAATACTTTATACCAGTATTAACCTCCTTAATGGTTACCACGCCTCTGCACTTCCAGCATTATTTCTGTCTAATCAATAATCTAGGTGTCAGTGTACTGTTTGGCCATTCCATGCCGTTTTACTTTCCTCCGACACCTTCTGTTCAGGCTGGAGCATTATAGGCTTTACATCATGTTTGCTACTGAACTACACATATATACAGGCATAAATTAACAATTCACATTCAATTTTCATTAAAAGATACTGAATGTTTCAAGCTTACCACAATTCATGGAAACAAACACAGATACGTTGATTAGCAATGAATTCTGGCACAAATACTGGCACAAATTCCCATCTGCTTATGTTCCAGGCTTTTATTTAGCAAAAATATGAGCTGGCTTCAACGCACTGTTGCTTTATCAAGCTTATTTGAACTAGTGGTCTCGAACTAACGCTCCTAAGTGAGTATATCAGCGAGTCTGGCCAATGGAGCCACGTTTCGACAAATGTTTGAAAAAATTTTAACTTCCTACGTCTCCCCTAACAACCAAGGATAGCATTTATAGCCCGACTAATCGTGTTTAGCCTTACATATCATTCCAGCCAATCAGTTCAAATGTAACTTGTGGCCCATTTCCCGTACAATGGTGGTGTAAAAAAATCTACCACTGAGCGATTCTGATTTTGGGTGTTGTCTGACAGCACCATCATTTTATTTTGGCTATAACTTGTTAATTCCTAGACTATTTGCATAACGTTGTACATATTCTTTGTCAGCAAACCCTAAGGAACCCAAATATATATATTTAATAGAGCTAAAATGCTGCGTTCAAAATATGCAATTCCTTCTACCTCCTGTTTCGAAGATGTGCTGTCTGGGTACTGTAATGTTTTCAAACGTAAACCCATCTATTGTCATCTTTCTAATAAGAGTTTTTCAGGATTTAAAAACCTAACTCTGGGAAGGTTAGTGTTTTTATCACTGTCCGTCCGAAAAAGTTAGTGCATGTGGCCTTACACGCGTGATAGTAGTAATTGTGTATCGCGCGACGCGTGTTTTGTGTTGCACGTGTTCGGCTTTATGCCTCTCCCTTCTCTCTATCCTTTAGTCCATCTGTCTTTAGTTACGCCGTGTATAAAATGGAATGAATGAAATATTAAAATTAGGTCATTGTTCAGCTTGGTATCTCAATGTTTTTGCAAGAAATACAGCACACGTTTCATTGAAGAACGCGGGTAATAATACAGTAGGCTTTTACTATCAACGTGAAAGCGTTACAATTTGCCGACGAAGTAGAAAACAAAGGGGATTTCGAGTACATTCTTTGTGACAGCACTGTTATTTTACCATTGCTCTTTTCTTTATTAAATGTATTTATTAGGCTTTATATTTACTTGATAATTTATATATGTGGATTAGAATATTCCACGACATCTCCCCTCTTAAAACAGACATCCCATGTCAGTCCTTTATTCTATATACACATAGATAAATGTAAGTCAACTTGACTTTACTCTGCTGTGGTGCTATCATGGTTTTATGTAGTTGGGTCCATTCAGAGTAGGCACTACTCATGAAATCTGCCTCAGACTTCTACAACCAATAATATATTTCGGTTATGTTACTGAACAGCCGCAAGTGTGAGTGCTTGTCTTAATGCTGCTTCGCAACCCGTATTCACCATTTCTCTTCTCTGAGTCTGCGCAATGACATGTCCAGAGAACATTATATTTCCCTCAAAATGTACGTTATGAGGAGATAACATATACCTGGTGATAGCAGAGTTTTCGTAGTGGATCCCATAATCTTCTTATTATCCTGTATGAAACATTCGGAATATCCTCAATCAAAGAGGCAACTCAGGGATTCATTACGTTCCTCCGAAATGTTTACATCCAACAATTTTGTCTGATCTCAGGTTTTACTGGAATCTGATAGTATCCTTTACTCAAATCCACTTTTGAGAAATATTTAGCTTTATTTAGTCTGGCAAACAGCTGATTTGTATCCGGCAATGGATCCACCTGTCCTTCTGTAATAGCATTCAGTCTCCTGTAATCTATACAGAGTCTATGTTCTCCAGAGGGCTTCCTTAAGAGTACAACACCGGAACTATATGAGGATTCACTGTGTGAAATAATTCCCTCCTTCAATAGATAGTCTATCTCTTCCTTCAAAGCTTTCTCCTTAGCAAACGGAATCGAATATGGTTTCATACAGACAGGTGTGGGGTCTATCAGTTTCATATCATATTCCAATAGGTTTGTATGCCCTGGTCGGTCTGTTAACACCTCTGCATGATTATTTAGAACCTGTTGCACTCTCTCTTTCTGAGTTTTCGTTAAATGTGTACTGATTTTCACCTGTGCTGCTGTCTCACAGGGGTGTAATGGATACTCAAATGATGAAAGTGGTTCCTTTTTCATCTCCATGGCGATGGACAAGGTCAACAAGTGTGTCTCCTCCTGATGTTCTCTTTCCAAATATTTCTTCAGGAGATTCACATGATAGATTTTTTCTTTCCCCTTCTTATCTATCTTATAATTTGTTCTAGACACCTTCTCTAAAACTGTATATGGACCCTGCCATCCAATTTGTAACTTATTCTGACTCCCGGGCAAAAGAAGCAGTACTTTCTCTCCCACAGCCAAATTTCTGTCTTTCGCCTTCCTGTTATAATAGGCAGCATGTTTCTTCCTGGCTTGTTTCAAATTTTCATTGGCAAGTTTCCAGCCAGTTTTTAAACGAGTGGTCAGCTCATTCACATATTGGTATGAAGATGTAATGTTTTCCTCTGCCTTTTCATCAGTCCACGTTCTTAACAAAGCTACATATGGACCTTTAATTGTGTGGACCTATTTGTCCATGCACCGGTATGGTCTCTTCCACTCGAAGCTTTATAGTGATGATTTTTCTTCCCAGAATTATCATGCACAAAACGACCGCTACCAATTTTTCTCTTGGGGCTGTCTCCCCACTTAAAATTCTTGATGAGAGATTTCCTCTCTACATCCTCTTCCTCCAGTTTGTTTAAGTCCGATTGAGGGATTTTCGGCTTATCCTGGGGTAAGACATCTTTTTGCACTCTCCGCATAGTGGCCATTGTAAAACAGTTAAGTGAAGCTTGTCCGTGAAAAGGGGCTTCCCATTCCATTTGGTCCACTTTATCAAATCTATATTCTTTTTATTATCAGGCCTAATTTTGCCCCGTGGCGTGTCCAGGTCCTGATCCATGTTCCCACTTGTGGGTGTTCCCTCATGTGCTATGCTACACCTTTCTACAAAATTCTCAATGTCCCATCTTGCTTTAGGCCAATAATAATTGTGAGCCACCTTTTGAATGATGGTACCTATCTTCTCATGGTCCCCATCTGGTTTCACATGTAGGCTCCTTATTAAGTCTGCCCTATATCTTTTAGGAAGTACCAGCTGTCCTTGACCTTTGGATCTAGCTCCAGTCTTCCTATACATCAACTTGTTTTTCATGTAAAAATCTCCCTTGCCTGGAGTTGTATGACAAGTTGACAATTTTCTGAAACAAGGCTTGAGTGTTTTATCCCCAGCCTGTGCCTTCCTCATCTCTTCTGGAGTGGTATCCAACATAATATCCTCCTCCTGTCTTGAGGTCGACCTGACCTGAAGGGTTGCCATATACACAGGTTTCCTTCTGCAACGGTCAGTGTCATGATTGTCCATCTGACAATTTTTACACCACCTTTTTCCTTGGTTGAAAGATTTTCTTTCATCATATTTCCTTTCATCGAATTGTGGGAATTTATTTTTATTTTCATACCGTGGCCTATCAAATTGGTGCTTACCTTTGTTTTGATCCCTAGGATCAAATTTATTAAAGTTCTGTGGTGCCCTAAAGTTATCCACTTGTTTCTTTTTATTACCTGTTACCTCTGCTTGAGCTGCTTGATACCTTTCAGCAACATTTAGCAACTCACCCAGCCTCTCTGCACCTTGTTCCATGAGAAACTTTCTCAGGTCTGGAGCCATGGACTCTCTTAGTTGCTCTATAAGGACCATTTCCTTAAGATCTTGGGATTTCCCCAGAGAAGTCCATTTCTCCAAGTATGTCTCTATTCGTGCAGAGAACTGGTGATAGGTTTCACCTGACAGTAGTTTAGCATTCCTAAAATTTTTTCCTATAAAATTCTGCATTCTTTTCATACCTTAACAAAAGAGCCTGCTTTAGCATGTCATAATTTTCCTGATCACCTCTGCTCATTTTTGCAAAAACTTCATAAGCTGCCCCACGAAGTCCTTGAGATAACTTTAAGCTCCACCTTTCTCTCTCTAACCCATACGTGGTAGCTAATAGTTCATACCTATTTAGATAGCTCTCTATATCATCGTCTTTCTCAACAAAATGATCTAAATGAAAATTCATAGCTGAGGTTGAGGCTCCTTGGCTAGCAGTGGCATCAGAGGCAAAGGGACTGGCACCATTTTCAGGAGCATGGCCTTGAAACTCAAACTCCCTTAGTCGTAACTCATGTTCCCTTTGTAATCTTTTATCTTCTGCTTCCCTTTCTGCAGCTAATTTCTTCTCTTCCCTTTCTGCAGTCAATCTTCTTTCTTCTGCTTCCCTTTCTGCAGCTAATTTCTTCTCTTCCCTTTCTGCAGCCAATCTTCTTTCTTCTGCTTCCCTTTCTGCAGCCAATCTTTTGTCTTCTCTTTCTGCTTCCAATTTCTTAGCCTCAGCCTCAATCTGCAACCTCTTAGTCTCAGCCTCAGCCTCAAATTGTAACTTCTTAATTTCCCTTTCAGCCTCTAACTTTCTTTCGGCTTCAAACCTTCTTTCTTCGCGTTCAATAAATTTGTCACATTCCGTAGTGACATAGGCAACCATAACTTGCCCATCTAATCCTAACTCTTTTGCAGTCTGAACAGCAGCAGATCGAAATTTGGCCAGGTCCGCCATTGTCTATCAGGTAAATTTATACAATGTCTAACCAACAATTCAATCTCTACATATATATCTAATGGACAACACAGGCACCGTGAGCTCAACCTTATTTAATTCCACCCAAGGATACCTTTTAATTCTTATATTCCCTGAAGTGAATTACCCCCAATATTTTTAATAGGGAAAGATTCAAAATCCCAAGAGCGAGCCCCCAATATATGTGGTGAAGTGGGATGTTATAAATATTTATAGGGGACTTAGTGTACTGACTGAGATCAGCTGTGAAGGTATCTATATCTAATAAGAGTAGTGTATTATAGATAACCTTACTTGCTGCCACATATATATATATATCTCAGTCAGAATTATTCTGGAATAGTGTGATGACTACGTTGTATGTCTAGGGTATGTGTATGATGAAGTGTAAGTCATAACAACAACAGACAGATAAACAATTTAATTTATTCCACCACACTTGACAACACTGTGACACTCACATACATAAAACACTCTACAAGGATATCTTAAAGGAGTCACTGATAACTTTTCAAATAACAATATGTATTCATTTCTGTCATGAATGAATATGTGTCCTGATTCAAATACAAAGGGAACCAGGAATCACAATCAATTTTAATTACAAGTTATATGTACAGAATTTATCAATATGAATATTGTAGTGACATATATTATTAAAAGTATCCTATGTGTGTCAGTTGTGTAGTAGTAATATGAGGTAATACTGGTTTTGTTTTGTTCAAGCTCTGTTGGTATTTGTCATCATGACTTCAATAGTTTGTCTTTATTGGAACTAGTATTGGAGATGTTCTCAGTTCCTGATATTAAAACAATTTACTTCCCCTCTTAAGTTTATGTTACAATGTTATTTTAAGATGGGGGTACATAATTTTGAGCTCAGCTGGCCACATCAGCTTATCTTGCGTGATGGCGGCAGGAAAAGACTCCTCTGCTCGATTTCTCCCCTGTGCTCTGGAGACACCTCACTGATAGCTAAATGGACCAAGGAGTATGCTGTCCGACTCTGGATTCAGCAAAGCTCTGACCAGGTGCTGCTCAATACCATCAAGACCACGGTCCCTGAAAACAAGAAGGATGTACCTTCTACTTCATAACTAATTTATACTCTCTTTTTACACTGAGCACAATACATCACAAACATTGAGTTCAGAGCGTTAGGCCAACTGTCAGCTTCATCTGAAATACTTTATACCAGTATTAACCTCCTTAATGGTTACTACGCCTCTGCACTTCCAGCATTATTTCTTTCTAGTCAATCATCTAGGTGTCAGTGTACTGTTTGGCCATTCCATGCCGTTTTACTTTCCTCCGACACCTTCTGTTCAGGCTGGAGCATTATAGGCTTTACATCATGTTTGCTACTGAACTACACATATATACAGGCATAAATTAACAATTCACATTCAATTTTCATTAAAAGATACTGAATGTTTCAAGCTTACCACAATTCATGGAAACAAACACAGATACGTTGATTAGCAATGAATTCTGGCACAAATACTGGCACAAATTCCCATCTGCTTATGTTCCAGGCTTTTATTTAGCAAAAATATGAGCTGGCTTCAACGCACTGTTGCTTTATCAAGCTTATTTGAACTAGTGGTCTCGAACTAACGCTCCTAAGTGAGTATATCAGCGAGTCTGGCCAATGGAGCCACGTTTCGACAAGTGTTTGAAAAAATTTTAACTTCCTACGTCTCCCCTAACAACCAAGGATAGCATTTATAGCCCGACTAATCGTGTTTAGCCTTACATATCATTCCAGCCAATCAGTTCAAATGTAACTTGTGGCCCATTTCCCGTACAATGGTGGTGTAAAAAAATCTACCACTGAGCGATTCTGATTTTGGGTGTTGTCTGACAGCACCATCATTTTATTTTGGCTATAACTTGTTAATTCCTAGACTATTTGCATAACGTTGTACATATTCTTTGTCAGCAAACCCTAAGGAACCCAAATATATATATTTAATAGAGCTAAAATGCTGCGTTCAAAATATGCAATTCCTTCTACCTCCTGTTTCGAAGATGTGCTGTCTGGGTACTGTAATGTTTTCAAACGTAAACCCATCTATTGTCATCTTTCTAATAAGAGTTTTTCAGGATTTAAAAACCTAACTCTGGGAAGGTTAGTGTTTTTATCACTGTCCGTCCGAAAAAGTTAGTGCATGTGGCCTTACACGCGTGATAGTAGTAATTGTGTATCGCGCGACGCGTGTTTTGTGTTGCACGTGTTCGGCTTTATGCCTCTCCCTTCTCTCTATCCTTTAGTCCATCTGTCTTTAGTTACGCCGTGTATAAAATGGAATGAATGAAATATTAAAATTAGGTCATTGTTCAGCTTGGTATCTCAATGTTTTTGCAAGAAATACAGCACACGTTTCATTGAAGAACGCGGGTAATAATACAGTAGGCTTTTACTATCAACGTGAAAGCGTTACAATTTGCCGACGAAGTAGAAAACAAGGGGGATTTCGAGTACAGTCATTGTGACAGCACTGTTATTTTACCATTGCTCTTTTCTTTATTAAATGTATTTATTAGGCTTTATATTTACTTGATAATTTATATATGTGGATTAGAATATTTCACGACACCTCCCCTCTTAAAACAGACATCCCATGTCAGTCCTTTATTCTATATACACATAGATAAATGTAAGTCAACTTGACTTTACTCTGCTGTGGTGCTATCATGGTTTTATGTAGTTGGGTCCATTCAGAGTAGGCACTACTCATGAAATCTGCCTCAGACTTCTACAACCAATAATATATTTCGGTTATGTTACTGAACAGCCGCAAGTGTGAGTGCTTGTCTTAATGCTGCTTCGCAACCCGTATTCACCATTTCTCTTCTCTGAGTCTGCGCAATGACATGTCCAGAGAACATTATATTTCCCTCAAAATGTACGTTATGAGGAGATAACATATACCTGGTGATAGCAGAGTTTTCGTAGTGGATCCCATAATCTTCTTATTATCCTGTATGAAACATTCGGAATATCCTCAATCAAAGAGGCAACTCAGGGATTCATTACGTTCCAACCTCATTCGAAAATGTTTACATCCAACAATTTTTAAACTCTGATCTCAGGTTTTAGGCTTTACTGGAATCTGATAGTATCCTTTACTCAGATCCACTTTTGAGAAATATTTAGCTTTATTTAGTCTGGCAAACAGCTGATTTGTATCCGGCAATGGATCCACCTGTCCTTCTGTAATAGCATTCAGTCTCCTGTAATCTATACAGAGTCTATGTTCTCCAGAGGGCTTCCTTAAGAGTACAACACCGGAACTATATGAGGATTCACTGTGTGAAATAATTCCCTCCTTCAATAGATAGTCTATCTCTTCCTTCAAAGCTTTCTCCTTAGCAAACGGAATCGAATATGGTTTCATACAGACAGGTGTGGGGTCTATCAGTTTCATATCATATTCCAATAGGTTTGTATGCCCTGGTCGGTCTGTTAACACCTCTGCATGATTATTTAGAACCTGTTGCACTCTCTCTTTCTGAGTTTTCGTTAAATGTGTACTGATTTTCACCTGTGCTGCTGTCTCACAGGGGTGTAATGGATACTCAAATGATGAAAGTGGTTCCTTTTTCATCTCCATGGCGATGGACAAGGTCAACAAGTGTGTCTCCTCCTGATGTTCTCTTTCCAAATATTTCTTCAGGAGATTCACATGATAGATTTTTTCTTTCCCCTTCTTATCTATCTTATAATTTGTTCTAGACACCTTCTCTAAAACTGTATATGGACCCTGCCATCCAATTTGTAACTTATTCTGACTCCCGGGCAAAAGAAGCAGTACTTTCTCTCCCACAGCCAAATTTCTGTCTTTCGCCTTCCTGTTATAATAGGCAGCATGTTTCTTCCTGGCTTGTTTCAAATTTTCATTGGCAAGTTTCCAGCCAGTTTTTAAACGAGTGGTCAGCTCATTCACATATTGGTATGAAGATGTAATGTTTTCCTCTGCCTTTTCATCAGTCCACGTTCTTAACAAAGCTACATATGGACCTTTAATTGTGTGGACCTATTTGTCCATGCACCGGTATGGTCTCTTCCACTCGAAGCTTTATAGTGATGATTTTTCCTCCCAGAATTATCATGCACAAAACGACCGCTACCAATTTTTCTCTTGGGGCTTTCTCCCCACTTAAAATTCTTGATGAGAGATTTCCTCTCTACATCCTCTTCCTCCAGTTTGTTTAAGTCCGATTGAGGGATTTTCGGCTTATCCTGGGGTAAGACATCTTTTTGCACTCTCCGCATAGTGGCCATTGTAAAACAGTTAAGTGAAGCTTGTCCGTGAAAAGGGGCTTCCCATTCCATTTGGTCCACTTTATCAAATCTATTTTTCTTTTTATTATCAGGCCTAATTTTGCCCCGTGGCGTGTCCAGGTCCTGATCCATGTTCCCACTTGTGGGTGTTCCCTCATGTGCTATGCTACACCTTTCTACAAAATTCTCAATGTCCCATCTTGCTTTAGGCCAATAATAATTGTGAGCCACCTTTTGAATGATGGTACCTATCTTCTCATGGTCCCCATCTGGTTTCACATGTAGGCTCCTTATTAAGTCTGCCCTATATCTTTTAGGAAGTACCAGCTGTCCTTGACCTTTGGATCTAGCTCCAGTCTTCCTATACATCAACTTGTTTTTCATGTAAAAATCTCCCTTGCCTGGAGTTGTATGACAAGTTGACAATTTTCTGAAACAAGGCTTGAGTGTTTTATCCCCAGCCTGTGCCTTCCTCATCTCTTCTGGAGTGGTATCCAACATAATATCCTCCTCCTGTCTTGAGGTCGACCTGACCTGAAGGGTTGCCATATACACAGGTTTCCTTCTGCAACGGTCAGTGTCATGATTGTCCATCTGACAATTTTTACACCACCTTTTTCCTTGGTTGAAAGATTTTCTTTCATCATATTTCCTTTCATCGAATTGTGGGAATTTATTTTTATTTTCATACCGTGGCCTATCAAATTGGTGCTTACCTTTGTTTTGATCCTTAGGATCAAATTTATTAAAGTTCTGTGGTGCCCTAAAGTTATCCACTTGTTTCTTTTTATTACCTGTTACCTCTGCTTGAGCTGCTTGCTTGATACCTTTCAGCAACATTTAGCAACTCACCCAGCCTCTCTGCACCTTGTTCCATGAGAAACTTTCTCAGGTCTGGAGCCATGGACTCTCTTAGTTGCTCTATAAGGACCATTTCCTTAAGATCTTGGGTTTTCCCCAGAGAAGTCCATTTCTCCAAGTATGTCTCTATTCGTGCAGAGAACTGGTGATAGGTTTCACCTGACAGTAGTTTAGCATTCCTAAATTTTTTCCTATAAAATTCTGCATTCTTTTCATATCTTAACAAAAGAGCCTGCTTTAGCATGTCATAATTTTCCTGATCACCTCTGCTCATTTTTGCAAAAACTTCATAAGCTGCCCCACGAAGTCCTTGAGATAACTTTAAGCTCCACCTTTCTCTCTCTAACCCATACGTGGTAGCTAATAGTTCATACCTATTTAGATAGCTCTCTATATCATCGTCTTTCTCAACAAAATGATCTAAATGAAAATTCATAGCTGAGGTTGAGGCTCCCTGGCTAGCAGTGGCATCAGAGGCAAAGGGACTGGCACCATTTTCAGGAGCATGGCCTTGAAACTCAAACTCCCTTAGTCGTAACTCATGTTCCCTTTGTAATCTTTTATCTTCTGCTTCCCTTTCTGCAGCTAATTTCTTCTCTTCCCTTTCTGCAGTCAATCTTCTTTCTTCTGCTTCCCTTTCTGCAGCTAATTTCTTCTCTTCCCTTTCTGCAGCCAATCTTCTTTCTTCTGCTTCCCTTTCTGCAGCCAATCTTTTGTCTTCTCTTTCTGCTTCCAATTTCTTAGCCTCAGCCTCAATCTGCAACCTCTTAGTCTCAGCCTCAGCCTCAAATTGTAACTTCTTAATTTCCCTTTCAGCATCTAACTTTCTTTCGGCTTCAAACCTTCTTTCTTCGCGTTCAATAAATTTGTCACATTCCGTAGTGACATAGGCAACCATAACTTGCCCATCTAATCCTAACTCTTTTGCAGTCTGAACAGCAGCAGATCGAAATTTGGCCAGGTCCGCCATTGTCTATCAGGTAAATTTATACAATGTCTAACCAACAATTCAATCTCTACATATATATCTAATGGACAACACAGGCACCGTGAGCTCAACCTTATTTAATTCCACCCAAGGATACCTTTTAATTCTTATATTCCCTGAAGTGAATTACCCCCAATATTTTTAATAGGGAAAGATTCAAAATCCCGGACGAGCCCCCAATATATGTGGTGAAGTGGGATGTTATAAATATTTATAGGGGACTTAGTGTACTGACTGAGATCAGCTGTGAAGGTATCTATATCTAATAAGAGTAGTGTATTATAGATAACCTTACTTGCTGCCACATATATATATATCTCAGTCAGAATTATTCTGGAATAGTGTGATGACTACGTTGTATGTCTAGGGTATGTGTATGATGAAGTGTAAGTCATAACAACAACAGACAGATAAACAATTTAATTTATTCCACCACACTTGACAACACTGTGACACTCACATACATAAAACACTCTACAAGGATATCTTAAAGGAGTCACTGATAACTTTTCAAATAACAATATGTATTCATTTCTGTCATGAATGAATATGTGTCCTGATTCAAATACAAAGGGAACCAGGAATCACAATCAATTTTAATTACAAGTTATATGTACAGAATTTATCAATATGAATATTGTAGTGACATATATTATTAAAAGTATCCTATGTGTGTCAGTTGTGTAGTAGTAATATGAGGTAATACTGGTTTTGATTTGTTCAAGCTCTGTTGGTATTTGTCATCATGACTTCAATAGTTTGTCTTTATTGGAACTAGTATTGGAGATGTTCTCAGTTCCTGATATTAAAACAATTTACTTCCCCTCTTAAGGTTATGTTACAATGTTATTTTAAGATGGGGGTACATAATTTGGGCTCAGCTGGCCACATCAGCTTATCTTGCGTGATGGCGGCAGGAAAGGACTCCTCTGCTCGATTTCTCCCCTGTGCTCTGGAGACACCTCACTGATAGCTAAATGGACCAAGGAGTATGCTGTCCGACTCTGGATTCAGCAAAGCTCTGACCAGGTGCTGCTCAATACCATCAAGACCACGGTCCCTGAAAACAAGAAGGATGTACCTTCTACTTCATAACTAATTTATACTCTCTTTTTACACTGAGCACAATACATCACAAACATTGAGTTCAGAGCGTTAGGCCAACTGTCAGCTTCATCTGAAATACTTTATACCAGTATTAACCTCCTTAATGGTTACCACGCCTCTGCACTTCCAGCATTATTTCTGTCTAATCAATAATCTAGGTGTCAGTGTACTGTTTGGCCATTCCATGCCGTTTTACTTTCCTCCGACACCTTCTGTTCAGGCTGGAGCATTATAGGCTTTACATCATGTTTGCTACTGAACTACACATATATACAGGCATAAATTAACAATTCACATTCAATTTTCATTAAAAGATACTGAATGTTTCAAGCTTACCACAATTCATGGAAACAAACACAGATACGTTGATTAGCAATGAATTCTGGCACAAATACTGGCACAAATTCCCATCTGCTTATGTTCCAGGCTTTTATTTAGCAAAAATATGAGCTGGCTTCAACGCACTGTTGCTTTATCAAGCTTATTTGAACTAGTGGTCTCGAACTAACGCTCCTAAGTGAGTATATCAGCGAGTCTGGCCAATGGAGCCACGTTTCGACAAATGTTTGAAAAAATTTTAACTTCCTACGTCTCCCCTAACAACCAAGGATAGCATTTATAGCCCGACTAATCGTGTTTAGCCTTACATATCATTCCAGCCAATCAGTTCAAATGTAACTTGTGGCCCATTTCCCGTACAATGGTGGTGTAAAAAAATCTACCACTGAGCGATTCTGATTTTGGGTGTTGTCTGACAGCACCATCATTTTATTTTGGCTATAACTTGTTAATTCCTAGACTATTTGCATAACGTTGTTGATAAGGGTGGAATTAGGATGCCGTCAAATTACCACCTCTATCGAAACCAGGTATTACAATGCAAGATGTGGGTGTCTTATCTGGTTTAGATTGTTGCTGTGTGTGTGTTGCAGTAGAACAGTTCAGGGTACACCACAGGCAACATGACGTGTAGAGTCATAGAAATGGTAACTTCGCTTTAGGTTTATACCATTTATTGCACGCCACAAAACAGTCATGATACTTATGTTATCATCGGCATAGTACAACGAATGCAGCATTCAAACTCATGTTAACTGACAGTCATGTAGAAGTCAATACTCAATAGTTGTATGGAAAACAAATATCATAGCGAAGCTTGATAAATAATACATATAACTTCTGCAACCGTGGTCAGCTGCAGATCCTTAATGTTCATAGACAATAATAATTATTCCTTCCTGATGCTAGCAGATCAGATGTATACAATACGTCCGTTTACTGTCTGCACGTGAGTAGCATACATGGATTACAGGTCAGCTCAACCTTTATAACCTTCCTAAGTCTAACCATCTGACTTGGACGTGATCTCTGATATAACGAATCCTGGAACACAGACAATAGTCTTGTTGGTCTAGAGCGACCCATAGATATATAACTAGTTCAGGTATAAAGATACCGATGACTTAATCCTAGTCAAAGTACCTCTCCATTTTGAATCACACAGGCGAGCAAAAAGGCGACAAAATGACGAACCTCTAGATGATAGCCTAAAGTTCGATACAAGAGGAATTACCTTATTTCGGAAAATCAACCATGAACATATGCCTCCAGGCAGGCTTGAATAATACGGGGAAATAGTCTAGTTAGCTAACTAACTCACAAAGACAATGTATTTCCCTCAGAGAATCACAAGACGCAGTCGCGTCCGCTCGCTAATCAGTCCATTTCTCAACTGCCCGACCTGGGCGGAACAACAAAACGACAACCCAGTCGAGACATGCGCAGAGTGACAATCTCTGAGTCGCTGTTCACAATAAGACGATTCTAAGAACATTCGAGATAAAAGTCTTACACAGTCGCGCCTTTTATGGACATGAACAGAAGCGTTAAGAAAGGTTTCAAACATCTACAACAGTTGACTGATACTACCAAATAAGGAGATATGGTCACGCTTCGTTCAAGACATTATAGACCGAACGTGTCTCTATACAAGAGGAGGTAAACTCATAAAAAATAGCAGTATCGATATTTCGGGTTCTGTCCCTTTGACCATAAAATATATATAACATGCATTTCAGTCAAATAATGATCATACATACGAAAAACGATCATACAAAGACTTTGGAAAAAAGTAATTATTTGTGCGTAACATTACCGCACCCTCCCGGGGAAAAAAAAATGAAACATTTTTTTTTTTTTAAATCCTGGAGCCGGAAAAATCTAGGCTCCTAACGCACGTATGATGCGCGGATATACCTAACAAAATAGCTCAACACTTGGAGCGAAACTGAGATCATATCCCAGGTCCTTAGAGAAAAATTTATCTAAGTATACGCGTATATATCCCAGGAAGGTGCCACCAACACAAACCACAATGCTGGCAACATCATAATAAAAGTCAAATTATTCTCATACCAATATATGAAATCAAATATATTATTATGATATCATACAATGTGTTGCAAATAGCGGTGTAATATATTAATATACCGCACTATTTTATTACATTATGTAATGCATCAGTAACTAATAAGTAATACATGTGTTGATCTTCGTTGACATAAAACATTCAATAGAAGAAGATGTGGACATCATCCGCTCCCAATCTAGGACAGGACTTGATATACTCAAAGTTCCACAATGGACACAATCTCGCATCTTCAATGATGTGCTGCGAAAATATCAATAACACAAATCTTGAAGACAACTGGTAAATCTCTCAATACAATCCTGAAAATAATTTATTTAAATGTGGCCGAGTGATCTTTTGGCCCGTATATCACTAACTAAGCCTTCTTAGATAATTACATGGTACAATGTTATAAATTCCCCCTCAAAAAAGTGAGAACAAAAAAAAATCTACTAACATGTCATTATAACATTGGACTGTATATTAGGAAATATATATATGACAGAAGAATCATGTGGAATCGTGTGGGCATCTGGACAGAATGTCCGCCATTACATTATCCGAACCACGGATAGCTCGAACCGAGAAATGAAATGGTTGAAGAGCTATGGCATAACGAGTGGACCTCGAGCTCTTCAAGTTTTTACTCTGAATAGCAGTAAGCGCTTTCTGGTCGGTTTCCACAATGAAATGTGCGCCTAGAAGAAATCTTTGTAACTTCAGAATAGACCATACCATAGCCAATAACTCACGGTCTAAAACCGAGTAATTCTTTTCTGCAGCATTTAATTTCCTAGAGATATACATCACCGGATGCAGAGTATCAGAATACTCCTGCATTAGTGCTGCCCCAATCCCAGTTGACGAGGCGTCACTTCGAAGAACAAAAGTCTTCTCAATAGTAGGTAACCTAAGAATAGGTGGAGATGAAAATAGGTCTTTAACCTGGTCCAATGAGGATTGACATTCTTTTGACCAGCGGATCAAATTAGGCGACCCTTTCTTCAATAAAGTAGAAAGCGGTGCCATAATGGAGGACAGATTCGGAATGAATCGT
Source organism: Oreohelix idahoensis (assembly GCA_024509875.1). Taxonomy (NCBI): domain Eukaryota; kingdom Metazoa; phylum Mollusca; class Gastropoda; order Stylommatophora; family Oreohelicidae; genus Oreohelix; species Oreohelix idahoensis. Next base: position 93,179 of record JAMPIV010016027.1, read on the forward strand.
CCGTAGAATTGGATCAAACCTAATAGACTCCTTACTTGTTTCTTTGTCTTAGGGACCGAAATGTTAAGTATTTTTGAAACATTGTGGTCCTCTGTCTTTAAAAGACCATGACCAACACGATGACCTAGGAAAGAAATCTCACTAGATCCTATAAAGGCTTTAGAGGGTTTTGCAGTCAAGTTATACTCGCGAAGAGTAGACAGTAATTCGTATAAACCCAAATAGTGATCTTCCCAGGAATCACTGAATAGACAGATATCATCTAGATATGCTCTGACATCTGTACGATATGCGAGAATTCGGCGCATCATGCGTACGAATGTAGCAGGGGCGTTCATAAGACCAAAAGGCATGAAATTCCATTGGAATAAACCCCTAGGTGTAGAAAAAGCTGTAAAAGGTTTGGCACGTTCAGTTAGCGGGACTTGCCAATAACCTTTAGACAAATCTAGTTTGGTAAAGAATCTAGAATTAGAAAGTTTATTGAGTAGTTCTTCTAATGAAGGCATAGGTTCAGCGTCGAACTTCGTAACTTGGTTCAATTTGCGATAATCTACGCAAATGCGAATGTTATTATCCTTCTTTCGAACAATAACCATAGACGAAGAGTATGCTGAAGTGGATGGTTCAATGATTTCCAAACGTATCATTTCATCCAATTCTTTTTCGA